>APFE031702536.1:24047-168262 GCA_000404065.3 Pinus taeda
AAAACACATTTGTTTGCCATTATTTATAAAGCACATTTAGAGAAAGATAGTGTCTGGTTGGTTTGTTTGTCATTAGGTCTTCATTAGATTCTAGGAAGGTCTATCTTGTCCACAAGATCGACTCATTCCGCGTGATAATCCCCTTCATCATCTCACACTGAAGGGTCTTCACAAGGAGTCCATCTTGAGATTTCACAGTGACTTGAAGCCCAAGGTCTTAAAATTGGAATTATCCTGAGTATTCAACCCCTTGGTTCTCTTCCTCCACCTTGAGAGCCATCGCCTCAGGAATCTAACTCAGAAACTCCTGAGAATCCACAGGGGTATTTATTATTCCCTCCGAATTTGCTTTTTGATCCATTGGTCATATCTCCTGAACAACTGTACAGTCCATGTGATAATCCCGGTGTGCCTTTGGAGCTTTGTCCACCATCATCGTGATTCACCCTCACCAACTGTTTCCACCTGTGGCATCATAAGGTAAGTTTCCAACCTCTCCTCGAGGTCCTCCTCCAGAAGTCTCAGCCACTCATACTCTTGGTGTTGGCAATGATTCTCAATAGAACTTTCCACATGAAGGCTTGCGTATGTGGGAAGTGTGCCACCTTCACCATCGCCTGAAAGAAGTGAACCTTTGTTTCCACCTAGTTACACCTCTTTAGCTTAATTGGTTTTAGATACTCCAAGTGCGTCTTCACTCTATCAAAATCCTATTTGGTCATCGAGTGCCATGCCTACTTTTGGTCCATTTGTTTCAAGCGTGGCCTCTAAAATCCTTGTACAAATTGTAGTTTCTTCAGTTCTTGCACAACCGACAGCTACGGTTGGGACAGTTAATGTCCCTATAGGTTCCTCAAGTCCTCCATTAAGTGGAAAATATGTGCCACCACCTATCCCACTGCATGGGGGGGAACAACCACCTCCTCCATATGTACCTCTTGTTTTGGGTGGAATTTATATGAGTGGATATCAAACTCACACTACCAGAGTTAGTCAAAATGTTGGTAGTGTACCTTATCCTAGTGGATCATCTATTCCCTTTGGATTAGGCCAAATTCTGTATCAACAACCTCTTTCGGCTCAAATACCCTACCAACAAACATAACCTCCGTATGGCTCACAACAACCTCAAATCCCACCTTTTACTCAACAGGAAGGATCCCAAATGCATCCTGGTTCAAATCCCTCATTTGGTACATCTGGTCAATTTCAAACTAGAACCTATCAATACTAACCTAGAATGCAACAAATTCCACTAGGAACTTTCCAACAACAACAACCTTATGTAAAACAAGGACCTTATGTTCAACAAGGGTTTTATTAATAACCATTGTAGCAACAAGGTCAGCCCTTGCAATAGAAAAACCAACCCTTGTATTAATAAGGCCAACCATTACAACAACAAGGTCAATCCCTGCAACAACAAGGTCAACAATTTTACCACCAGGGTTAATAGTTGCAACAAAAACCTTATACTTCATACTCTTCGCCATATATTTATCCACCTTATGGTTCTCAATGGTCTATGAAGAGTCAGTATCAACCTTAACCTGGTCAAAACTCACCTTTGTGGGGGAAAAATCCACCTTTGTATGGTCAAAATACCTCTCAGTGGGGGAAATATCAAGCTCCTTATGGTTAAAATCCGCCATTTTGGGGGAAAAACCCATACCAACAAGGTTGGAATCCATAAGCTGGGCCTTACCAAATGCCTCCCATGCCTTTCAATCCACAATTTCCATTTTGAGTGACGTTGGAACTACCGAATGTCTCAAGGCTCACAAATGATCCAATACTCCATTCACTCTATTGGCCTCCGGTTCCTACTAATATTCCTGGAGATTGTCTGAATTACTATTTATGGTCATCCAATTCTTGGGTTGATAACTCCGTTCGTCTACGTCTTTTCCAGTGAACCCTCATGGGTGTTGCCACAAAATTGTACATTGAGTTACCTCGAGGTGCCTATCAATACTTCAACTCTTTAACAATGGCCTTCCTTACTCACTTCCAGCTACCAGTTCGATATGAAACTAGTATGCATCTACTTATAGCTTTGAAACATAATACTACTACACACATCTCTGATCATATCCATGAATAGAGATGTCGATGTCGCCTTATCAAGTTTGATATACTTGATGAGATATTAATTGAATTCTTTACCAAATCATTTGTTAATAAAATTTCCAAGGACATAGAGATGGGAGGTTGTGTGACTGAATATCAAGCCATTGCTCGTGCCCAATGTTTAGATTTGGTATATTCCCAATTTGGCACATTATATGATCCCTTTCTTGATGCTCCAAGACCGTCTACAAATCCTACATCTTCCAAACCTACAAAGGTACTGCCCTTTGACGATATTATTGGGTCAGTGACTCAAACTTCTAGTAAAGCTTCTTTGAAGTAGAAATCTGTATCAACTACTACATCCAATTCTCTTTCGAATCCCTCTCAAAATCCTAGTAATACCTCTGAGGTTAATGCCATTCAATCTATCACGGCAGACAAAACCTTAAAAGGTAAAAAGAAGGGTAAAGGAAAAGCCAAATATGATACCCTGAAACAGGATCCCCCGAAATCATCTGCTGATGATGCATCTAAATGTAAGCCCAAATATCCTTGCCTCATTTGTGAGGAAGATCACTATACCAAGGATTGTCCTCGTCGTGGTGAAGTTATTTGTTTATTAAAAGGCACCCAAGGGACACAGACTATATTAAACGAACCTTTTCCATCACAACAAACCCAATTGGTAGAACAACCACAATCTTCTACATCTTCGGCTTCTCAAGTTTATATGAGTGTGTTGAAGCCCCGAAAATCGGGTCGACAACAAGGGGGATACCCACCCGGTCCGGACCTTGGTTGGCAGCTCCTTATCCGTTTGGTATAGCGGGTCCCACTGGGGATAACGAGACCAGTTTCCCAATCTTGGGTGTGTGTGTGTGTGTAGAGTTGAACTATGCTGATCTAAGAGTATTTTAAAGCTAATCTAATTCAGATTCTTTAAACAAATTCTATGCTATTGTAATCTACTGAGAAACAACACATATAATCTACACTAACCCGGGGTATATATCTTTTATTATGCGATCTAAAAAGATTTTGAACGATAACTGGTAATAAAGATCATTCAGCTATCATAAGAATAGAAATAATTAAAGATAAACCACTTTGCATAAGAAGTTAGGAAAAACAGTTGTGAACAACATATCGCATAATAAGTTATTCATATGTCAGACATAAACAATATGACTCCACCGTACAAAAGTGCCAAATGATAACCCATACATTCATGCAATTAACATATAAACAACTGAAACTATAAATCACTTAAAGAATATAAGTAGGAATTCATCAAGAGATAAAAGTACCATTTATGACTTAGTTCTACCCATAAGCTTCAAGAAAAAACGATCTATCTCTACTTGTTCTAAAATCTACCAAGAGTACAAAAGTGCAACATCAGTAGAAGATATCAAAATGCAAGTAAAAATAAATCTCGATCCATCTATTCATCAAAAACTCCTCTGAGGGTGCAGAAGTGCATGTTTTGAGGATAAGTTTTTGACAAATCTCTAGACCCTTCTCTAAATGCATGAGAAGGGTTAAAATACTACTTCCTAATTCTAATAATAGTGTTTTTACAAAATTGTAGGATACGGTTCTCAAATGATTGTCCTTTTTCTAATCTAAACAAAAAAGAAACAACAAACTACTAAAAATAAGCTACTTCTGAATTTGGTCCTTAAAACTGCAAGTGTTTAGCATGGATTTGAGAAGAGTTGGTTGGCCGACTTCTGCGCTGAGTTGGGCTACGAAAACAGAATCTATGAGAGCTGGCACTACTTTCTCGGCTGAGTTTATGATGCATCTCACAGTCATCCATTGACTGTGTGGCTTGACTAAGTATGCCCAATAGCACTCCCAATTCAACCTGTTCAAAGCCTAGATCGCTTTTCCCTTCTCCTGCGCCTTCTGTTTCCATTCTGCCTCTATTCGTGACTTGTTTGGTAGGTATCCCGGGGTGGTTTCTATGATTAAGTTAGCTCTGTGTAAATTTTCATTTACACAGTCGATAAGAACGCTCGCCTGTGCCGCCGCTGTCTCTACTTCCTGTTCTGCTTGCTTGATTTGATCGTCCCATTTGTTAAAGTGCAATTCTTTATGGCTTTCGTTTATTTTGGGTGCATTTTCTCTCTTCCCTTCCTCTCCATCTTGCCAAGCTAAATACTCTTTCACTTGTGTGTCAACTTGGTCGTAGTCACTTTGCAAGTCTGTCACTTGATTGGTGAGTTTATCGCTCAGCTCGCAATAGCGACTCAATTGCGATATTTTACGTCCTAACTCTTCCTGTTGCTGCAGAAGTTGCTCATTTAAGCCAGTAGACTCTGAAACAAATTCGGCAAGCTTGGGCTCATCCTTGTGTATTTCTTATAAAGCTTGCAACTGCTTTCCTTTTTCGTCTAGGCTTCTTTGATAGCTTATCTGCATTTGTTGAAAATCTTCTTCTAGTTTCTTGAGTTGTTTGGACGCTTCAATACTGGCATTGGCTTGTTATAGCTCTTGTTGTAGTAGCTGTATTTGGTTTTCTTGGTCCTTCAATAGTTGCTGAACTTCAGACGCCTTGTCGATAGTCGCAGAAGCATATGCTCCTGCAATCTGAGACAACTTCGTGAGATTTTCTATCGGGTTGCTGTTAGGGTCTTTCCATAAGTCGTCTAAATGTTCGGCGTCCTGTGACAGCGTATTCTCCCGCTTTCTCTTCTTTCTTTGTCTCCTCACCACTACTTTATGCTGGGGATTATAGAACACGTCCAGTGGGGGAATTTCTTCTACACTAAATAGGAGCTCAGAAGGCGGATCGATATGACTGTGTTCCACTTCTGAGACACTACCGACCATGGTTGAAACCATTTCCTCTGTTACCTGTGCATCGCTCGTAGGTGTTCTTGGGACTTGCCCTTCAAGGTTGATTAGCTTGTTGAAGTTTTTCCATTCTTTATCGAGCTCTATCGTGACCAGTGGTGATTTAATGACGGGAGGAGGGACATCTCTTGGTGGGGAGGCGATAACTTGTAGTTGCGACATTGCACTCGACTCAGCTGTATATTTTGTTGTTTCTTCGCTTTTTCCTTGGTCGCTTGCAAATTTTTTAGAACGTTCAGGCATTCCTTGGGCAGCCTCAGATTTGGATTTGGAAGTACTGGAGTTTCCGCTGAGGCTGACACTTCGAGTAGGCTCACTGGCGAGCGGTCACAGCTTTTCTAGGGGAACACTGGCTAGCCTTCTTTCTCTGAATAACAAAAATCTTTGGAGATCATATGGGGATAACCTCGACCTAGCTTCTCGCGAAACTTCCTAGAATGAACTTTTACATTGAAACAAATCATCAAATAAATCTTTCTTTTTCAACGAACACTTTTATTCTGACACTTATAGTGAAATGATGGGCAACATTATTTAGGTCAAAAGGTCAAGCGAGGAATTTAAACAATTGTAGAGACATCACATTCTCTACTTCGGCAAAAGCGTGTCCTACATCGAACAATGAGAAGGCCCCACAAGCTATAGGAAAATGAGGCCATATGGCTTTCTTCTTGTCTTTAAGCTCTTTGGTCAGGCCACCTTCTGAGCAATTCTGATAGGTAATTTCCCTAGCGAAAAGCTTGTCGCGGACATACAGAGGTAGGACATGCGGAGGTACAGTGCTCCCAAACACCCTAATATAAGTGAACCATTCTTCCCCAAACCATCTTGCGACGGGGATGATGTCTATTTGCGCTTCGGGTGAGCACCTCGGGGTTTCTTCACCATACATCATCCTATATAGGGGTAAGATGAGCCCGTGGCAAATCTGATAGAAGTGAGGGGCAAACTGTGAATCCCATAATACTTTGTGATAAACATGAATAGGTGACAGGTCTTGGGTAGTCCATTTCCAACCCATAGTTGGAAATTTAGATACATAGCAAATAGAATCCATAATGTAAGCAGACAGATAAAAGGGAGGATAGACCCTTTGTGACAAGGATCTCTTAGACTGGTAATTCATAACAGCAGTGTATAAATTATCAAAAAATATTTTGGCCCAATCCACGAGATCGGCGTTTGTGGCAGTGTCTATGAGTGGTAGCCATTCAGACGAAAATTTATTTATGTCTGGCATCCCAAACAGCCTGCACAGCATGGCCGCAGCAAAACAATATGGAGAGGTGAGAGAACCAGTGCTATACATACCATTTTTGTCCTTTTTTAGCGCGGCTCCTCTCTTCTGGTCCATTCTTTAGTGGTTTCTGCCAGGTTTGGGTTCTCTGCTGCAAATTTCTTGACAAATTGTGTATTGTAGGTCATCTGAGGCTCAGGAAGATGATACATAAGCTTTAAGTCTTGCGCGGCGAATGATCGTATGAGCCGATGCCCTTGAGCCTTGAATTGTCTGCCTTGTAACTCTGCATTGTCAAGTATCCATCTGATCATATCTGTATATGGAAAAATCTTGGGTCTAGCTGCTATTCGGTGAAGAAATGAACATGCCAGCTCTTCTAAGGATGCCTTGGAAGAGTTTTGTGATCCCGCGGCGCTATCAGCCTTCATTACTTTAGGATTCTCTTCCTCCAGCAGCCTATACATGCCTTCCCAGGTTGAAATTCCTGCGTCCCTGTTGCGTGCAGTGTTTGTGTACAAGGGCGCCATCTCCTTTGTCTTTTCCTTCGTCTCGGAGCCTTGGGCTTTATGTTTCTTTCCCATTTGCTCCTGCGTTCGGCTTTTGAATCTTCTTATCTCTTAGTTCCTACAGATTACGAGCGAAGTGGAAATGACTGATTGAGAAAGGTGATGGGAGAGTTTTAAATGCAACGGATATACCAAATATGCCACCTTACGTGAAATAATTCTTTAGAAAAGCACGCGCCTTTATTTCATTAAATAACTGACAACTAATCCATTTACTATCATTAAAAGCGCATGATTTGGGGTCAGATTATGGTAAGTGGCTTTTCTTTGAATGGCGTGCCCGAAGGATTCGCGATTAAATGATTCATGATTTGCTTACGTTACATTGAAGATCGTTCCATCGCAAGTCGCGCTAATCGCAAATCGCAGATTGCAAATTGCGCCATCGCGGCGATCGCAACATTGCGGGTCGCAGAAGTTTGATGCTTGTTAAGTGCCAGTCTATTTCTGCGATATGCGATCTTGCGATCGGTGTTATCGCAGATCGGCAAATCTTGAGGTTTTTCCTTATGAACGTTACTTTACTGTGATGCGACGTTAGGCTTAACATGGGGGCTTTGCGCATACCAATATTTATGAGGGAATGCGGGCATTTCTTACCTTTTTGTAATGCAATTTTTTAAAGACCTTTACCTTATCGTAGACTTAGGTTAAAAATATTCGAAAGACCTCTTTAAGCTTACGATGGTAACCTTATTATGAAGAAGGGAAAAACTTGATTTTTCTCAAAATTAAACTAAGGGTCCCCATTCATTTAAGTATTTTGGACAAACACTTAAATGAAAGGGGGGGTTGTTGCTGGCCACAACAGGGTGTTCGACACCGGCTCACTGATTCGCACGCCGTGGATTGTACCTATAGTACCTTAAGGACCATTGTCATTATTGGTGGCATCTCTCGCGTCTGTTAACAGTTTTCATCATTGGCTGGTAATCAGATGATGTTCTTGCATGTTCGAATTCGACTCCTATATTCACATGCTTGAACTTGTACTTTGTTCGGGTCGAGTTGGAGCGGAAGACCCTGGATTTTGTATGTTGAGATCTAGGCTGCATTTTGTGGATTATTATAATCACTACATGACTCATTCACTGGATGGCTGCGACCATGCCTGAGTCTATTCATTGATCCTCATCGAATGGCTGCGTCCATACCTGGGATTCAGATTTTTATCTACTCTGCTATGGATGGCTGCGCCTATACCATGTACATCATGTATTTGAGCTATCAGTTGTACTTCGTGCAGGTTCTTCGGCAGCCGTGTTTTCAGTCGACCATGTTCTTGTAAAGCACTTCACCCCTCTCTCTCTCGGGCTTCATGCTTTAGGGGGCATCTGTTACACATTATTTTGTCACCGTCCCTGTTACCCCTTCTCCCGTACATTGGAGGACCTATTCGGGGACCTATGAGAAGTGACATTTTGTATCCCTTAAAGTATGTACTCCATATGCCCTGAAGACACCTTCTGCAAAATACCCAAAAATATAGCCCTTTCTCCATTGGCGTTGTTCCATAGTGTACCACTCGCGCCAATGGGAGAAATCCTCCAAAGAGGGCGCGCTAGCTGGCGCTCTGTCTCAGAGTCGCACTAGCGCCAACCCAGTTGGGTAAAGTTTTTAACAAACAAACTTCCGAAGGTTCCTTCCACCCTATCCATGAACTGATTCCAGTTTGAGTTGGTTTAGTTGGGCTTCGTATCTCCCAAGGAGGGAAGTAGTTCTCCACCTCTCATGGAAGCTTCCTAATGATAAGGACAATCCCATGAATCAAGTGGATTGTCTTATCTACTCCTCCTACCTCTATATAAGCTTGTTCTTTCCCCTTTGACAAGATAGTTAGTAATTCTATTTTTCAAGCTCCCAAATCTAAGTACCATAGTCTGAGAATTGCTAAGCTCATCTTGCAAGAGGCCTTGTTCATCCCTATGAGGCTAAATATTTAAGGAGGAGATCCATGTCCAAGTAATCAAGGAGAGAGAGGCTCGTTCCCATCCCTTACAAGCTTTGCAAGGCATGTGCTGCTGATTCACCCAGCCAAAGGAGGATTTGACGTCAGAACTTGGTTGTATTCTCTTTTGTTTATCAATAATAATAGACGACTATCATTATGGTTCCACTCGTGTCTTTATAATGACGTTTGAGTTGTATCCTTTCTGACTGATACATAGTTGCATTTCTTGGATTTTATGCTTGTATTTGTCTTGTTCTTTGCATGTGCAGGTGTCTATTCACGAGGATCGTGAGGATTGTGACCAGCTGGAGCGAAAGAATGGAAGCGACGACCCTTCTACGAATATAAGCATTGGATTCGAGGTAGGCTCTCATCATTGGCCTTTACTTTGCAATTAGGAACCTGCGTGTTAGGGTTGTTTGATTGTTGCTAGACCCCATTTAGGCTAGTGGGATCGCCTCTGTCCGTAGAGGGGATTTACCTACACAACAACTATTATACCAACTTTTGGTGGGGAAGAAAGGAGGTTGTACAGAGAAACTAGATTTGTAAAAACAATTACAAAGAATGGAGCAAGCAATTCACCTATATATAGCCAGGAGAAATATGACTTTGCTTGCTTCATGTTGTATGATAATGTAGAATTGGCTGAAGATAACCAGAAGCAGCTTACTTTAGCCAGTGTAAATACAGAGCTGCAAATAGAAGGGATGTGGAAATGCTTCTTTGATGGAGCCTATTCTAAAGAAGGAATAGGTTTTGGTTTCCTTCTAATTTCCCCTGGAGGTAACATGTTCCCTTTTTCTTTTAAATTGGAGTTCAAAGCAACAAACAATGTGGTAGAATATGAATCCTTGATCATTGCTCTGTAAACAACTAAACAAATGGGAGTCAAATCAATTTCTGTTTTTGGAGATTCAGACCTGTTTATAAAACAAATAAAAAACCACTGCGAGACAAAACACCCTAGGCTTAGGGCATACAGGAATGAAGTGTGGGATTTAGTTGAGAACTTCTTTGAAGCTTTCAACATTCAGTTCCTTCCAAGGGATGGAAACCGATTAGTGGACTCACTGGCTGTGGTTGCTAGTACTTTCAGGCCTCCAATTAATCCAAAGCTAAGATATGAGGTTGAAATGAGAAATAGGCCTTCTGTCCCTAATAATATAAAGCATTGGCAGATATTTGAAGATGATCAGCAGATTAAAGAATTTTTGGCTATGATTGGAGAGTTTCAGGATACTAAGATTGATCAAGATGAAGATGAAGCAATAGACGATGCAGAAGGAAGTGATTTGAAAAATTCTATTGTTAATCAAAAAATTTTTCAATTGAAAAATAATATTCTGCCAAGGGGACTTGTTCCTCTTGAAATAATTTTTAACTCTAATGATGTAGCTATCAGTTCAGAAAAAATTCCACAGGATGAGCATATTCAAGATTGTAATATTGGAACTCAGGAAAAGCCCAGGTTAATCAAATTATTTGACGGAGTTCCACTTAATTATAAGGAAAGATATCTTAAGCTTTTTAAGGAATACATTAATGTTTTTGCTTGGTACTATGAGGATCTCAAAACATATGATACAAGTATTATTCAACACAAGATTCCCTTGAAAGAGGGGATAAAACCATTTAAGCAAAAACTTAGACAGATAAATCCACTGCTTTTACCAGCAATTGAGAAAGAGGTCAAAAAGTTGCTTGATGCTAAAATAATAGTTCCGCTCAGGTACTCTGACTGGGTGGCCAATTTAGTGCCTGTAAGGTAGAAAAATGGAGAGATAAGGCTATGTGTGGATTTTAGAAATCTCAATAGGGCTTCCTTAAAAGATAACTACCCGTTACCTAAAATGGATCATGTATTGCAGAAGGTAACATGATCATTTAGGATGTCAATGCTGGATGGGTTCTTTGGGTATAATTAGGTGGTTGTGGATAAAGAAGATCAAGAAAAAAACTGCATTCGCAGCTCCTTAGGGAACTTTTATGTACGCTCGAATGCCTTTTGGGATAATGAATGCAGGTGCTACATTTTAGAGGGCTATGGACATTGCTTTTGTGGGTGACAAGTTTGTAGTGATATATTTGGATGATATTACTATTTTCTCTAAGTCTGATGAGGAGCATCTGAACCATCTTAAAAAGACTTTTGAGAAATGTAGAAAGTTTGGGCTTTCCTTGAATCCTAAGAAGTCTATTTTTGCTCTTGAAGAGGGCAAACTGCTGGGGCACATTGTTTCTAGGGATGGAGTGAAGATAGATCTAGTGAGAGTGCAATATATGCATAAAATACCCTTGCGCAGGAGTAAGAAAGACATTCAAATATTTCTGGGAAAAATAAACTTTTTAAGGAGGTTCGTGTCCAACTATGCAGAAATTGTAAAGGAAATTACAAATATGCTAAAGAAGGAGAATTAAGTACATTGGACCAAGGGAGCCAGAGAGTCATTCTCCAGGATTAAAGAAGCATTAAAAGCAACTCCAGTCCTAATCAACCTTGATTATCAAAGGCCTTTCCAAGTTTTTTCATTCGCATCACCTAATTCAATAGTTGTTGTCTTGTTGCAGAAAAATGATGAAGAGGAACAACCAGTTGCTTTCTTTAGCAAGATTCTCAGGGATGTTGAACTAAAGTATAATATTCTTAAAAAACATGTATATGCTTTGGTAAAAGCCCTAAAGGCCTTCAGAACTTATGTGCTGTAGTCACAGATCATTGCTTATGTGCCAAATGCTGCAGTAAAAGATGTATTAGTACAGAGTGATGCAGAAGGCAAAAGAGGAAAATGGATAGCCAAGATCCAAGAGTATTACTTGGACATAAAACCCACAAAGTTGGTGAAAGGGCAAGGATTGGCAAAGATGTTGACAGAGTCGAAATTTCAAGCATTGGGAATCAACTTGCTGACACTTGTGAATGAAGGAACAATTGAAGAAGGTGAAGAAAAGCCAGATCCAGGTATGAAGATCAGGTATAAATTTTATGTTTAGAATGGTACAAGCATATAGTCCATTATTTGTGTTTTTTCTCTTTTCCTCAATCCTTGGATAGAAAAAAGTATAGATCATTAAAGATCAAAGCACAACCATATGTGATTTTTGGGGGAAGATTGTATTGGAAGGATCAGAATTTTTTTGTTATGTTTAACAGAGGATGAATTCACAAAAACCATCAAAGATTATCATGAGAAGTTATGTGGAGGACATTATAGTTGGAAAGCTACTGCTCATAAAATCCTCCAGACAGGGTTTTATTGGCCCACTCTATTTGGTGATACATATAAGTTTGTCAGAAGTTGTCAGAAGTGTCATCTTTTTGCTGAGAAGAAGAGGCTAGCTCCCTTTCCTTTGATCCCAATCTTCATAGAAGAACCATTCAGACAATGGGGATTAGATTTTGTTGGAGAGATTGACCCACCTTCAAGTGGACAGCACAAGTGGGTTCTTACAACTACTGATTATTTCACCAAGTGGGTAGAAGCTATACCTACTAAAAGGGAAAATGACCAGGAGGTGATGACATTCTTAGAGGAGAATATTTTCAGCAGATTTGGATGCCCTGTCAAAATTATAACAGACAATGCTCAAGTCCTCAGTTCAAGTAAGTTTAGTGCTTTTTCTCAAAAGTATAATGTTATTATATCCCATTCAACAGTGTATCATCCACAGGGAAATGGATTGGCTAAATCCATGAACAAAACATTGATGAAGATCCTTAAGAAAACTATTGCAGAAAACGAGAAGGATTGGGATTCCGAGTTAAAGTTTGCTCTATGGGTTGCTAGAGTAACTACAAGAAGGTCTAAAAGCAAATCACCTTTTGAGTTAGTGTATGGAACCCAGGCTTTGTTCCCAATTCAGCTTGTGAAGCCTGTGGTTGCAATGATTCAGGAAGCAAAAGAAGATCCCAATGCCCTAATAAGAAGAATGAATAAGGTAGTAGAGTTAAGTGAAAACAAGGATAAGGTAAGAGACAACTTGATTATATATCAATCAAAGATGAAGAGTATTTTTGACAGAAAAGCAAAAGATATTGATTTTAAAGTTGGATACATGGTATTAAGGTGGGATACTAGAAGAGAAGATAAGTGTAAACATGGTAAGTTTGATCCTCTCTGGTTTGGCCTATTCAGAATTGTAGAATCCTGGGAAAATAATACATTCTTCTTGGATAATCTTGATGGTGAATCTTTACAGCTGCCTATTAATGGGCAGTACCTCAAACATTATTTTCAGTTTTGAAGCACAAGCATCCTATCATTGTAGATACTGGAGTGAAATCACTGAACAATTTCCACACAATTAAATTTGGTAAAGCAATATATGACTCCATCACCAAGGTGAAGGCACTAATCTACGGTTCTTAGTGCTTCTGAGGTAGAAGCACTATCCCCAGGTGGAGCCAGATGTATTTATTAATAATATTGCAAAAGGAAAAATCAAATAAAAAACAAAATCAAATAATATGTATGAATTTCTGAAAAATCAAAAATATCTAAACACCGGAGTATTTTTTGTTTCAAAAAAAAATCGACAATGTAAATGGGCCCGACCCATTTACTAAAGTTCATGCAGATTTAAGAGGTGTGATCAAGTGATAACTTGATAAGTATGTTGAGGTGTGCTGCGGGGAAACAACGAGCACATAAATTAATTCAGGCTCAACCCCCGCAGTTGAGCGTGATGTTGGCATAGTTGACCGCGATCTACTGCCTGAGATTACTGCGGGGGTTCAACTTTGATAAAGCTCTCGTACATTCCTTACCCCCATGGTGGGCCACCCAAATCGTTCTGCTCCACGTCGCTCACTCCATGTCTTCCGCCACCTTCATTCGTTAATCGCCCACATCACTCACCGTACCCCGTCACCTCATCCACCACTCCATTAATACACAACATTTATTGCAAATTTCCCCCCCATTTGGTTATTGTATATAATCAAAGTGTAAAAGAGAATGTTGTATTAATCATTCGCTTGTAAAACAGAGTAGCTTCCTTTCTAATTCAATATTCTGAGTCAGCAATTGTCTTCAACAACTCTATTCCGAATCAACAATTGTCACCCACTAGACGTCATGGCCAAGCAAGTAATTTCTTCCTCAATCATTCATACCCCATTAATGGATGTCGAACACAATATTTGTGATAGCCTCTGTACAATTAAGCATCTACCATTATATCAAGAAGTCGTTCTGAACCAGAAAAAGTCCCCTATATCCATGGCAATGGTTAGGTTAGGTGTTTTAGCAACCTTTGTCCCTAAGACTTACTTGTTTCCTGAATTCATCCAATGGCTAGCCTCAGCAATGTACCCTAAGAAGTGCTTCGTAATGAATCATTCTGGAGAAATTTTTTTCCAAGTAACCACTCAGTTAATTCACTAAGCGCTGAATTACCCTGTGTCTGGAACATACACCACCTTTACTGAAGAATCTCTGGTCTCCCATTATGATAGTTTGTCACCCCAAGAATTGTCTCATGTCACCTCATTCTTAGCTCCTTAGTCAAGACAATTCTCTCTAAATGATAATCTGTTCTCTTTAGATATTTTCGCAGTTGATATAAGACTAGTCTTGTAAGTAATTTCAAAGATTTTAGCGAAAGAAGATTCCAAACAGGTTGATAACGTGGTGCTGGGATTATTCTCTTTAATGATGAAGCCAGAAGTAGTGCTAGATATTCCATCTTTTTGGGTAAATGTCATCAATACTTAGTTCATGACTCTACCTCTTATTGGATCTTTTAAGTTTCCTTCAGTCATTACTTATCTGTTTTTATACCACAACGTTGAGCACTTCTCAGGGTTGGAATTAAATGTTGTTGATTCGAACAAGAGAAAACAATCAGTGGTATTTTGGATAGAC
Organism: Pinus taeda; assembly: GCA_000404065.3. NCBI lineage: Eukaryota > Viridiplantae > Streptophyta > Pinopsida > Pinales > Pinaceae > Pinus > Pinus taeda. Next base: position 38,607 of record APFE031702536.1, read on the forward strand.
TTGGTCATAGGTGATCCAGGGGATATTGGATTGTTTGAGTTCAACCCTTTATTCCTTCCGGTGGTTTACAAGATCTTGAATGCAACCTTACCTCCATCTTTTCTTCCCAAAGCTCAAGAATTCCTTAAGTTGAGTAAAGATGTGAGGTGTGGTGACTGGTATGTTTTTGAGGATCTTGCAAATATTAGGCTTTATGAAGCCTCAGTTAAACCATACAGATTACCCAAATTTGTGCCAATGAGTCTCTTTGCCCTGGAATTTATCAAACAGGGTTTGAATGTGGATCAAGTCCATTTTGTTCCCACGAAAAAAGGTTATTTTTTAAAGTTGCCCAGAGAAGTAGGTCCTTTCATTGTAAACACTAGACAAGCTGCTCAAGAGGTTGAGAGGCTATTGAATGACATGTGGTTGAGTGGGCCTATGACCCTCACTAGGTTATTTCCAAGAGGAGGATGGAGAATGGGTATTCAGCATTTGTACATGAGAGTAGACAAGAAACAGAGAAGATGGAAAATGAAGGTTTACATATCACCTAGGGGACAGAGATTGAAACTCCTGGAATTTTAGAAAAGGGTTCCAAGAGGGCTAGAGAAAATGTTATTGACTTGGATGAAGAAGAAGCAGAAGCAGCCAAAAGAGCTAAACTTTTGGATGTAGTGACTGCAGCTCAACCTGGCCTAATAATTCAATTAGGAGAAATAGCGGGTGCACTGACCTCTCCATCTTCCAAAGAGCATACTCATGATTAGGTTCCTTTAATTCAAAATATGTTTGCTCAAATTGCTGAAAGAAATAAAAAGATGCAAGTAAATATGGAGGCTCAAGCTAAGTCTCAAATTGTTCTTGAACAAACAAGATTGTTATCTGCTATGGACTTGGAGAGAAGTCAATTTAAAATTGCTTTCTCTCATCCTACTGAGACATCTGTTGGATCTGCCAACAGTTTCAAAACTGTTAATTTGACTGTTGATACTCACAAGCTTCCCATGTTTGATAAGATCAACTTGCATATGCAAACTGGGCAATTGATTGTTAATGACTTACACAAAACTAATGTAACTGCTATTCAAGCAGAGAAAATGTTGAACAAGGTAATTCAGCAGCTGAAATTGGAAAAAGCCAATTCTAGGGCCCTAAATGCCCAGGTAGAAGAATTGAAGAACATTATTGTCAAAATAGGTATCAACCCTGATGATCAACCTGCAGTACAAGAACTGTTGAAATCTGCTAAGACAGAGATTGGAGTTTTGAGGAAAAATTTAAATCTGCCTACAGGGGAACATCCCATTGTTGTAGGGATAGTTGAAGTAGACAATGAAAAAGAGAAGCTATTACAGGACGTATTGTAGAAAACTAAAGAAGTTTCTTTACTTAAAGAATCTTTGGATAAACTGAAACAACAAGTGAGTTCTCATGTTTGTACAATAGTCATGCTAGCAAATGTAGAATATTCAGTAGCACATGTATTGCAATTGGCAACAGAATTGAATATGACTGAACATGATACCAAGAAATTACAAAGGGAGTTGGAAACGACCTGCAAATTGTTAAATTTGAGTGAAGACAAAACAAGGATAGAAAAGGAGAATGAAAAGAAGTACCAGGAAGATCTATTAAGGACTAAAGAAGAGGTGAAAAGACTGAAAGAAAAACTAAAGGGTAATATGTCCTTAATTCAAGCCAGGGATATTTTATGGGATGAAATCATTGAGATTATCAGGAACATCTGGGAGTTCCTTGTCATTATGTCTAATGAAAAAGCACTGGTCAGAGATATGGAAGGTGAAGTTATGAAGGACAAGCAGAAGGATTTGGACAGATCAAAATTTGCCAAAAGAATGATAGGTTTTATCAATTCAAAGTTTGCTTCAGAGCTTAAAGACCATGAACTTCCAAACAGGACACTATGTGCAATTGATTTCAACAAAATGATTGTTAGAAATATCTATAGGAATACTACTGAAAAGAAGTTAAAAGATATCAAGGAAGTTGTTTCTAAGTTTAGCATATTGTTTGATAAAAGAGTGACGGTTAGGTTTCCATCTTGTTGGGATCTACAGGGAAATATGTTGCCATGGAAAACACATGAAACTTTGTTGGTTGAAACAAAGAGCAAGATTGATAACACTCATGAAAAGACAACAGTGTTGAAGGGAGTCACTATTGTAAACTATCTCCATAAATATTTTAAACTTCTGTGGATGGTGCAAACTTTGTTTATAGACAAGCCTACTTATAGTAGGATTACAACATGTGGGATAACACTTGATAAACTAAAAGAACCACATAAATCAAATGTGCCACTGTGGAGAAAGTGCAGGGAATGGATGATGGAACAAGCAAAGGGTACACCAGCAGATCAGCTCGCCAAAGTCTTAGATTCAAACAATGATCATAAATCACCAATTATAGTTTAATTTATGTTATCTTATTTTCTAGGAAAGACGTGTCTTTTGCCCTCTAATGTAACATTTTAAAATGGCTTTTACTTTTAGATAGTTAGATAAGTAGTTTGACAGTTTTTACAGTTACCAACTATCCCATGAATGTATAAAAAGATGAAAAGCTATGAAAAAAGGGTTGGAATTTTGCAGAGTGAAAGGTTATACTATTTGTACTTGATAAACTGATGATTAATGAAAGAATCAGGAGTTTCCATACATGTTGGGTATGATTTTGTTATTTCTCCACTATGTGTCATTTTGTTTATTCATATCTTTAAATATCGTAATGAAGCTGCAGGTCTTTATTTACTTATGTAAATGAAGTTAAATTCCTTAAAGGGTGCTCCCATATTTAAAACCTCTTTCTATATGTTTCCTCTAAATTACAGAGAATAATTCCTATTAAACACAACATATTGTCTTTAATTTCTTTACATATTCTTCACATCACATTCATATTCAATGTCACATGGCATTTTGAGACTTTTTTAGTCATCTAAATATTGGGGATTTAAGGTCAAGTCTTTCAGATTCTTAAAATAGAGATTCAACAGAGATATAAGTGACAAACTTAATAAATCATTAATGTCTTAGGCACAATTTCTCCACAGCTAGGAAATTGGTTTCCTAAGGGACAACACCTCCATAGAATGCATCCATTGCTGCCAAGAAAAAACACAAGAAAGGTGAGTTGAAAGAAAAACAAAATATAGCTGATGGATTACAAGATAATTTACTTGCATATGTTGGGAACTTAATAAGGTGTAAAGACATGTATGATAAGGTAGCCATCATGTATGACGTCAACAATTTGAATGAAATCCTCAACTTGAAAGATAAAATCAAATACACCAAGATGAATAAAGGAGAGTCCATAAAATCCTACATAATGAAGATCTTTCATATTAGAGATCAATTGCAAAGAGTTGGAGAAGTTGTGCCTGACATGGAACTGGTGGTCGTGACTCTAAGAGGTCTCCCTCCTATTTGGGAAACATTCATCACTACTATAAGAAACAAAAATGTCCTCCCTTCATTTGATGATATTGTTGGAAAGCTCACTCAAGAAGAGTCAAGGATGATAGGAAGAGGAAGGATTCAAAAGCACGAAGAAGGATAACCCGTTGCATACATCGCTCATGACAAGAAGAAGAAGAAATAGAAAGGAGGTCCATCAAATTCAAGAAATCCTCCTCCTCGAAATTATGGTGGAAGAAAGGAATATGTGAACATTGAATGCTACAATAGTCATAAGAAAGGGCACTATGCTCGATATTTCCCCAAGAAGAACAATGGACCATGCCATAATACTAGAAGCAACAATAGTACGCTCAATTATTAAATAAGGAGAGATGACAGAAGGAATGACTGCAATGGAAGAAATGATAGAAGAAGAAAAGATGCTCCAAGTGACCATGATGAAGATCGTCATCGACAAAAGAAGTCAAAATACTCCAGTTATGAAAGTAATGTTGAGAATTCAGATTCGTGGGATAGTTGGTTGGTTGATAGTGGGGCCAATCATCACTTCTCTGGTTACAAGGAAGTTCTGTCTAATTTGGTAGAAAGGGAGTCAAATTTGACAATAATTCTTGGAGACAACTCCACTCATCCCGTTAAAGGTTTTGGATCCATTAAATTTCATTTGAATTTTGGGGAATCTATTGTACTACATGATGTAATGTATGTGCCTTGGTTAAAGAATTTGGTATCAATATTTGCTTTGGAAGACAAAGGGATGAGGGTTGCTTTCATCAAAGAAAAGGTTCCTACTTTTCCTGTTGGATCACTTATGAGAGATGCATTCACTTTGGGAACAAGATATGAAGGACTCTACAAGGTTTCTAGAATAACACTACTAGCATTGGTTAATACTACAAATCATCTAAGCGAATTATGGCACCGAAGGTTGGCTCATCTTCATTATGATGCTCTTCCAAAATTGGAGAACTTGGTCTCATGGATTCCAAAGGTTCAAGCTCAACATGATGGAATATGTCTGGGATGTGCTAGTGGAAAAATGACAAGGGTACCATTCTCCTCTAGAGAAAAAAAGACCATTGACATCCTCCATCTCATTCATTCTGACATATGTGGACCGATGCCCGTGCACTCTATTAGTGGTTCTCTCTACTACACCACATTCATTGATGAATTTTCAAGGAATACATGGATAGACTATTCGAAGCATAAGGATGAATCCTTCGAAACATTTAAGGAATTCAAAGAACTAGTTTAAAATCAAAGGACTAATATCAAAATATTCAGGTCTGATAATAGTGGAGAATACATGTCAAATGAATTCATTGATTTTTGCAAAAAGGAAGGTGTCAAGAAGGAAACAATTGTGTCATATACTCCCGAACAAAATGGTCTAGCTGAAAGCAAGAATAGGTCTATAGTAGAAGCCACTCAAGTGATGCTTCATGATCAAAATTTGCCTAAATTTCTTTGGGCCGAAGCATCACATGATGTCATATATGTTCAAAACAGGGTGCCTCATCAAGCTTTGGAAAAAAACTCCCGAAGAAGTATTTATAGGTGCGAAGCCTGAAATTAGTCATCTTCTCATATTTGGATGTCCCGTATATTTCCATGTGCTGAAGGACAAAAGGAACAAATTGGAAGCCATAGGAAGAAAAGGTATGTTTGTTGGATATTGTGAAAATTCTAAAGCATTTAGAATATATATTCTTGATCAAAGGAAGGTCGAAATTAGCAGGGATGTTACATTCGATAAAGATGTCACTCTTGGAAAAGCAAGAGACCTTCCTCCAGCTCCTCCTCCCGAGAAGAATGGTGATATTGATATCTTGGATGGCCTATTTGTGCCTGAATCTAGACTGATATTGTTGATAATCCCATGGAGCCCATGGATCCCTTAGATTCTCCTCCTAGTAATCCTCCTACTAGTAAGAGACCACTTTGGCTCCATGACACTCTTCAGGATGTTGATATTCATGTGCCCATTCGAATATCATTTAGAGAAAGGAAGAATCCATGCAGGCACTAGGGATATGTTGTGGCCATGAGCACTATAATTCAAGTCAAACCTTCCACATTCAAAGAAGTCATAAAAGAACAAGTTTGGAAAGATGTTATGGTCGAGGAATATGAATCTATTATGAAGAATGATGTATGGGATGTTGTGACAAGACCGAAGGGGAAATCCATGGTAACTTCGAAGTGGATATTCAAGATCAAGCATGGAATTGATGGAAGCATAAAAAACTACAAGGTGAGGTTCATGGCTCGAGAATTCTCCCAGAAAGAGGGAGAAGATTATGATGATATATTTGCACCTATGGCTTGATATACAACCATTCATTTGATAGTTTCCCTTGCAGCAATTCGAGGATGGAGCCTTCATCAGATGGACGTAAAGACTGCATTCTTCCATGGCATGCTACAAGAAGAAGTATATGTTGAGAAACCACAGGGGTTTGAAGTAGAAGATTGAAAGACACACGTTTGTAGATTGAATAAGGCATTGTATGGTTTGAGGCAAGCACCAAGAGCATGGTACACCTGCATAGACAGTCATTTGGTGAAGTTGGGATTCACAAGAAGTAATGTCAATCCTAACCTCTACTTCAAGGTAGTCCAAGGTATGTCGCTGATTTTGGTTTTATATGTTGACGATCTATTCTTGACAGGTAGTGAGCCTCTGATGATCAAGTGTAAGAGTGAGCTATCCTCTGAATTCAAGATGAAGGACCTTGGGCTGATATACTATTTTCTAGGCCTTGAGGTGTGGCAAAGGCTTGGTGAGATTTTCCTTTCACAAGGAAAATATGTTTTAAAGTTGTTGAAAGATTTGTAATGATATAATGCAAGTCCCTACCCACACCGATGGAAATGAACTTCAAGAATTAATGTGGAGAAGTTGTAGGACCCGATTTGGCAAATCCATCCAAATATAGACACTTGATTGGGGCTATGATGTTCCTTGTGAACACTTGTCCGGAGATATGTTATGCAGTGAACATGTTGAGTCAATTCATGACTGAACCTCTCCATGCACATTGGACTGTTGCCAAACACATTTTGAGATATTTGCAGGGAACAATTACACTTGGTCTCAGATACTCTGTCGAAGATGTTCGACTTCATGGATACACCAATGTTGACTGGGCGGGAAATGTTATCAACAGGAAAAGTACATTAGGATGTTGTTTTAGACTTAGATCTGCATGATATCTTGGATGAGTAGGATGCATCGGTCTGTAGCATTAAGTACCGCCAAGGTAGAGTATATTGCCACTAGCATGGCTTGTGGCGAAAATTTTTGGTTGAGGAAGCTCTTTGGAGAGTTATTTGAGCATTTCCTAGACACTACAGTGATATATTGGAACAACAAGAGTGGGATCTGTCTGGCAAAGAATCTCGTGTTTCATGACAAGTCCAAGCACATAGAGAGCTGATATCACTTCATTCATGATATGGTACAGAGAGGATCCATTTGACTCCATCACATATCGACAGACGAGCTGACTGAATATATTCTCACCAAGGCTTTGCCAAAAGCAAAGTTCTTGGTCTTCAGAGAGAAGCTTGGACTAATGGATGTGACCCCTCCTGATAAGGGACACCACTGATCGAGGATACTGAGCCATACTCTTCCCCCTTGCTTAAGCTCCGAGGGTGAGGAATTTAGATGGAGGGCTCATGGGGTTGAGGGAACTCTGGACCATAGGGTATCACCCTTATTTGTTACCGATTGGGTTGGAGTAGTAGCTCACCCTATCTTGGTCTTTGTAGAGTATACCCGAGTTGGCATCATACCCATAATTTGGGCTTGTTGGCATTATCCCTCCCCGTCTGGCCAACGAGTGAGGAGGCTTGGGGGCATGAGATCCTTACCTTTGGTAAGTTGGGTATCTCGCCCAAGCTAGGATTATGATGTAGGTGTTCTACCACATGAATCTTAAGGGTGATTGTTGGGAAGATCATTGGGCAATAGGATGGATTGAGTAGTAGCTCCCCTACATCACCTATTGCTCAATATGGGTTGAGTTGTAGCTCCCCCATGATATTTCAAGTAGTAGCCCGATGATAGATATTTTTGGGTAGTAACCCAATGAAATATATTTTTGGGTAGTAGCCCGATGACAGATATTTCCAGGTAGTAGCCCACTGACATATATTTCGGGTAGTAGCCCGCTGATAGAGATTTCGGGTTGTAGCCCAATGGATAGATGGTGGTAACTTTTGCTCCCCATGATTCTTCTTCTTTAGATTTGAGAATATTCCAGCAGATAGAGTTGAGCATATTTGTACACATGATGACAGGATGACACATTGATCGATGGACAGGTTTTAGAGGCGGAGTTCTCCCTAGTTGAGAGGGAGTGTTAAAAATATGCAACTGCAGTCAAATTCCCTTTTTGACTACTCATTTGATGGAGATGATGATGGAACTGAATTTCTCTTTTCGAGAGGACCAAAGGCGACCTAAAGATCACCTTGTTCGGACAAGCAAAAGTTGGTTTTTGTTTTTGTGCACCCACTCATGGATATTGGATCAGATCGGCTTCACTCTAATGCAGCCTTTGACAGGTCGGCCTCAACATCAATGAGCATTGTTGGACACTCCTAGAAGCCTATAAATACAAGTGACCTAGAAGCTCATTTGGTCATCGCAACATCAAGCATCTTCTTCTCTTATATCTCATTGGTTCGTCACATTGCCAAAGGAAAATATTGTACACAGGTTCGTCACATTAGGTTGGAGAGTATAGCTGATATGCATCTATTGTTGCTAAGAACAAGCACAAGAAAGGTGAGTTGAAAGAAACACAAATTATAGTTGGTGGATTATAAGATAATCTACTTTCATATGTTGGGAACATAAGAAGGTCTAAAGACATGTATGATAAGGTAGCCAACATGTATGAGGTCACCAATTTGAATGAAATCCTCGCATTGTAAGATCAACTCAAAGACACCAAGATGAAAAAAGGAGAGTCCATAAAATCCTACATAATGAGGATCTCTCGTATTAGAGATCAATTGAAAAGAGTTGGAGAAGTTGTGCCTAACATGGAATTGGTGGTCGTGACTCTAAGAGGTCTCCCTCCTATTTGGGAAACATTCATCACTACTATAAGCAACACAAATGTCCTCCCTTCATTTGATGAAATTGTTGGAAATCTCACTCAAGAAAATTCAATAATGATAGGAAGAGGAAGGATTCAAAAGCATGAAGAAGGAGAACCTGTTGCATACATCGTTCATGACAAGAATAAGAAGAAAGGGAAAGGAGGTCCATCAAATTCAAGAAAGCCTCCTCCTTGAAATTCTGGTGGAAGAAAGGAATATGTGAATATTGAATGCTACAATTGTCATAAGAAATGGAACTATGCTTGAGATTTACCCAAGAAGAACAATGGACCACATTATAATACTAGAAGCACAACAACAAGTTCAATGATCAAAGAATGAGAGATGACTGAAGGAATGACAACAATGGAAGAAATTATAGAAGAAAATATGCTCCAAGTGACCATGAAGAAGATCGTCATCCACAAAAGAAGTCAAAATTCTTCACGTATGAAAGTAATGTTGCAAATCAATCTAAATATATTCTTATTTCTTCTCTTACTAGTTCATCTCCTCCAGATTCGTCCGATAGTTGGTTTGTTGATAGTGGGGCCACTAATCACTTCTCTGGTTACAAGGAAGTTCTCTCTAATTTGGTAGAGAGGGAGTCAAATTTGAAAATCATTCTTGGAGATAAATCCACTAATCCCATTAAAGGTTTTGGATCCGTCAAATTTCATTTGAATTTTGGGGAATCTATTGTACTACATGATGTGATGTATGTGCCTAGGTTAAAGAAGAATTTGGTATCAATATCTGCTTTGGAAGACGAAGGGATGAGGGTTGCTTTCATCAAAGGAAAGGTTCCTACTTGGCCTGTTGGATCACTTATGAGAGATGCATTCACTTTCGAAACAAGATATGGAGGACTCTATGGGGTTAATGGAAGAACACAACTAGCATTGGTTCATAATATAAATCATCTAAACGAATAATGGCACCGAAGGTTGGCTCATCTTCATTATGACGATCTTCCGAAATTGGAGAACTTGGTCTTAGGGATTCCAAAGGTTCAAGATCAAGATGATGGAGTATGTATGGCATGTGCTAGTGGAAAAATGACAAGGGGTCCATTCCCCTCTAGTGGAAAAAAGACAACTTACATCCTCCATCTCATTCATTCGAAACATTTAAAGAGCTCAAAGCATTGGTTGAAAATAAAACAAGGAAGAAGATCAAATCAGTGTTACTTGGCAGCGGGAGCGAAAACGGGTGCGGGAGTGACATTTTCAAAAGCTCTCAGTTTGGGAGAGAATCCCAAAGCGTTTTTTATATAATATATATATCTTTATATTTGAATACATATAGTCAACAAAACATGTAGAATGTAATTAGATATAAAAAACATAGATTGAACATATATAACAACAACCCATCTAGAAGTTAATAAATTCATCAACCACGTCCACAAGTTAGTAACATACACATATTCAGTCTCATGATTCATCAATCTAAGTTCAAGCTTTTTCAAATTCAATACATAACATTTATCATCATTGATCACCAAAGTTGTACTTGTAAGCTAAGTGTAACCATTACAACAAATAATATCTAACATGAAATGAAATGTTATAAAATGAAATGAAATGAAACAACTTTCAACTTTCATGAAGCATAATATTCATAACTAATGAGTTATAATTGCCAACTTCAAACTTAAATTGTCATATATTGTTTAAAATAATATCATAATAAACATGAAAGAGTCAATAGTTATAAAAACTAGTAGAAACTAGAAAAGACAAGTAATTTTATTATCTATTTCTTATGATTGGGCCTCTTTCCACCACAAGAAATGTCTAATTTTTTAGTCTTGTTGGAAAATCAGGATCTGTGTCATTAATATCACCTTGTTACGCAGTAATTTGTCACCGTTGGTCACCGTCCTTGTTACCCCCGCTGTCACACATTGGAGGACACATTTACGGACCTGTGACCAGTGACACAACTTGAGAACACTTGCGTTGAGGTCTCCTAAGTATGAACTTCAATATCCCTGAAGACACCCTTTGAAGATTAACCTTGGAAAATGCCCTTTTTTCATTAGCGCGGGTCCACAGTGTCTAACCCGCGCCAATGGCTCAGTTCCTACAAAGAGGGCGCGCCCACAGACGCGCTGTCACAGAACAAAGCCCGCGCCACACAAAATTAGTCATGATTTTTGGCCAACGCACACTGAAGTGTTTTTTCCTCCATTACTCATGCAGTTCCCTGAGGAAAAATCCCATGGATACGATCGAGTGCCGTCTTTTTCATCCATGACAACTCAGTCCAAAGGCTATTCTGGGACAATGCCAAATCTTCGGTAGGTGTCCGGATACGATGAATACTTCTACCTCTTCCATCCATAAATGCCTGTCACCTCACATTGAACAGGCTAAGTGCTAATGATAGTGTCAGAGTGTCGAAGATTATGCTAAATTGATAGTAAGATTTGAAAGAGAGGTTATGCTGCCGGATTGTTGAGAGAGGAAGTGACTTTGAAAGACATGTTGGACTGCTGACCCAGTTGGAGGAGATTTGCATCGTCAAGCCTTCATTGGTTATAATTCTTCTCTTTTTCTATTGAATGATAAGCGATTGTTATTATGTTTCCACTCACATGTTCTTCTGGTAATATTTGAGTTATATCCTGCTTGACTGATATATAATTGTATGATATTGGATTTTACGCTTGTTTTGGGTTGTTCTTCATTTGTGCAGGTGTCCATGCGTGGAGCGCAAGGATAGTGACCGGCCAAAGCTAAAGGACAGGAGCGACACTTCTCCCACAGCAAATAGCGTTGGATCTCAGGTTGGTCTTTCTGATTGACTTTTAAATTGTGCAATTAGGAACTTGCATGTAGTGTGTATGATTGTTGCTAGACCCCTGTGGGGCTAGTGGGATCGCCTCTGTCCGCAGAGGGGATTTACCTCCACAACACTAGGGACTGAAAGGAAGAAGGGAAGAAAACGAGGTGAAAGAAATAGAAGAGACCAAACGTGGCTACCGGCTCACAAGGGGAGGGCTCAAGCAAAGCACAAGCCTTCCAAGCCCCGTGCCTTCGCAAAAACGGGGGCAATTGAAGGGGACGACGATCGAGGAGGACTAGGGTGGCCACCCTAGGAGCTCGCACTGCGTTTCGTCCTTCCCGAACACCAATCCACAACAATGCCACCTTTTCTCCGTAAAGCTAGGGGCCAGAAGGAAGAAGGGAAGAAAACAACATGAAAGAAAGGGACATCACCCGTGGTTGCCGGATCACAAGGGGAGGCTTCAAACAGAGAACAAGCTTCCCCAACCCCGTGCCTGCGCAAAAAAGGGGGGAACTGCAGGGGACGGCGATCGAGAAGGACTAGGGTGGCCACCTCGGGAACTCACACTGTGTTTCGTCCTTCCCCAACACCAATCCACAACAATCCCACCTTTTCTCCGTAAAGCTAGGGGCCGAAAGGAAGAAGGGAAGAAAACAACATGAAAGAAAGAGAGATATCAAATGCGTCTGTCGGCTCACAAGGGGCGGGCTCAAACAGAGAACAAGATTCCCCAACCCAGTGCCTTCAGAAAAAGGGGGGAACTGCAGGGGACGACGATGAAGAAGGACCAGGGTGGCCACCCATGAACTCGCACTGTGTTTCGTCCTTCCTGAACACCAATCCACAACAATCCCACCTTTTCTCCGTAAAGCTAGGGGCCAAAAGCAAGAAGGGAAGAAAACAACATGAAGGGAAGAGATATCAAACGTGGCTACCGGCTCACAAGGGGAGTCTCAGACAGAGAACAAGCATCCCAAACCCCGCGCCTTCGCAAAAAGGGGGCAACTGCAGGGGACGACGATCGAGAAGGACTAGGGTGGCCACCCAGGGAACACGCACTGCTTTTCGTCCTTCCTGAACTCTAATCCACAACAATTCGACCTCTCATCCACAAAGCTTAGGGGCAAAAGGAAGAAGGGAAGAAAACAACACCAAAGAAACAAAGATCCCAAGAAAAGAGGGAAGCCCAACAGCACGCCGAGTAGATGTCCGCTAACCAGAAAGAGATCAAACAAGGAACCCAATCGAAAAGCATCCCACCTCTTCACACCCTCCCACCTACATGTATGGCACAACACCCTTTCTAGCTTCACAACATAACAAACATCAATCAAACAACCAAGCAAATAAATCACAACCAAGCAAATAAATCGCAACCGGAGCACGTCACTGAAAGGTAAAAAACCCCCCAACCTGGCATAAGGCTTCAAACGAGAAATAGACTACTAATAACAAACCCACCCCGCTGTTGCACCCCTTCGTGTACAAAACACCCAACAACCTTTCCAACGAGAAATTCAATAGGGGTCAAGAACAAACTCCAAAAAGTTGTCATGGGCGGACACTCAACGCCGGAAAAAGCCGCGGGCCACAAATACATCGATGGTGCAAGGCCACTAAAAGGGAGGGACTCCCGCAAAGCGTACACCACGAAACAAAGAAATAAATGACAAAGTTCCACAAAAAACCCACAATCCAAATGGAGGAACAAAGACACAACCCGCTACTTATTTTTCCCTTAGAAGGGGAGTGGCTCACGAGAGGAAGAGGAATTCACTCGACGGCAAAGGCACGAGATAAGATTGCCACCCTCTTGCCCACTAGCTGGGAAAATTGCGATCCCGATGGAGCTCAGACCGAGGGAGGGTTTTTCATTACTTGGACACCCAACCCTTCCGCGAGGGCATTGTCGAGGCACGGTCGGGAGGGACTAGGGTGTTCAACCCAATGGGACTAGCGTTCCACCTCGAAATTCTTCTTCCAGATAGCCCCCACCATCGACGTAGCAAGCCTCCTCCCCATTGGACCACGAGCGCATACACAATTGAAACAACACATGCCCCCAACCCTCCCCTCTCCTCCCCGCACGGAGGCCACCTAGGAGTCCACCTGCACAGCAATAACGATGGACCTCGATCGCATGATCGCCTGCGGCAGCCTCAATGCAAAGGAAACGGAAGGAAACAAAACAAGACCAACCGAGCCCACAACCTCTCTTATAAATGCCCCCCGACCCTCCCCGCCGCACACCGAGGCCACCTAGGAGTCCACCCGGATAGCAGCTACGGTGGACCTCGATCAATTGACCACCTGCGGTAACCACAATGCGAAGGCAAAGGAAGGAAATAAATGCAAATCAAGAGGCTCGCTACACAATAAAGAACATATCCAAACAGGAGGATGGATCGGGCAGCTCCGCACCCCACGCACCCTACGTACAGGCAACCTAGGAGATTTCCCATAGCTTTACCGACTGGACGATGAATAATTTTCCCCTACAGCCACCTCCACGCAAAGGAGGGAGGTCGAAGCTGTTGGAGAGGTAAATCCCCTCTACGGATAGAGGCGATCCCTACTAGCCCAGAACGGGTCTAGCAACAATCAAACAATGCTACACGCAAGTTCCTAATTGCAAATAAAAGGTAGGTGATGAAGACCTACTTGAGTTCCAACGCTTTCATTTGTAGAAGAGAATGTCGCCCACGTTCCTTTGCCTTGGCCGGTTCACAATCCTCCACTATCCTCTCGTGAATGGACACCTGCACACACAAAGAGAACAACACAAACACAAGCGTGAAATCTAATATATGCAATTATACATCAGTCAGGAAGGATATAATTCAACATCAACCATTACAAGTACAACGCGAATGGAACCATAATGGTAGTCATCTATTATTAATAATCAACAAAGGAGAATACAACCAGCGTCCTGACATCAAGTCCTCCTTTGGCTGGGTGCTCAGCTACACAAGTCTTGCAAAGCTTGAAGGTGTGAGGGACAAGCTCTATCTCTCTTTAGTAACAAGGTCTCCTTACTTAGGTAAAGCCTTATGGACACAAAGAAGGCTCTTGCAACTCCAATCTCTTGATATCTTCCTTTCAGCACAAGTATTGCCACTAGAATCAGAACTAGCTTGCTCAAGCCACGGAGACAAGCTTTTATAGAGGAAAAGGAAGAGATAAGGTCAATCTCAACAATAATGGATTTGGCTTCATCACTTGGAAACTTCTATGAAATGGTGGCAAACTACTTCCCATTCAAGGAGATTCGAAGCTAAACCATCCTCACTTAACTTGGATGTAGTTGGTGAATGAGTTGGATAGAACTTTCGGAGGTTTGATTAGTTCAAAACTTTGCCCAAAAAGGTTGGCACGATTGCGACTCTGGGACAGAGCACTAATGGTGCGCCCTTTTAATAGGATTTTCCCCATTGGCGCGGGCATAACACAATGGGCCAGCGCTAATGTAAAAATGGTTGTTTTTAAGGGCAAAGAGCAGGAGATGTCTTCAGGGCATATGAAGCTCATGTTCATAGGTGAATGATGCAAGTGGTTTCAAGTCTTGTCACTTCTCACAAGTCCCGGAATGAGTCCTCCAAGATGCAGGAGAGGGGTAACAGGGACGGTGACAAACGGTGACAAATTACTGTGTAACAGATGCCCCCTAAAGCATGAGGCCCGAGAGAGAGAGGGGTGAAGTGCTTTACAAGAACATGCGTGACTGAAAACACTGCCGACGGAGAACCTGCGAAAAGAAGTACAACTGATATCTCAAGTACATGATATATGTGGTATGGGCGCAGCCATCCATAACAGAGTATATATAACTGGATCCTAGGTATGGACGCAACCATCCGATGAGGATCTATTAATGGACTCGGGTATGGTCGCAGCCATCCAATAAATGAGTCATGTAATGATTATAATAATCCTCAAAATGCAGCACGGATTCTAATATGCATAATCCGGGGTCTTGCGCTCCAACACGGCCCGAACACAGTACAAGTTCAAGCATGTGAATATAGGAGTCGAAGTCGAACATGCATGAACATCGTCTGATTACCAGTCAATGATGAAAACTGTTAACAGACCGCGAGAGGTACCACCAATAATGACGATGGTCCTCAAGGTACTATAGGTACAATCCACGGCGTGTGAATCAATGAGCCGGTGTCGAACACCCGTAGAATCATTCGATCGGAGGCGAATGATGAAAACCTCACGTCGAACATGAAGAACCTGCCATTGAGGCATGCAGGCTCCAAGGTACCTGAAGGGAGTCTCTAGGTCACCTTCCTGGATAATGAGCTGAAGTCGACAGGAGGTGATCTTGATCGAAGGTGGGCCATAATGTTTCCCACATCATCGACATGAGACGGAAAGAGACAATATGTTTTGTGTGAGATATTAGAGGGAGGTTGAGCATTCTGCATAGGTCAACTTCTCTTGAAAATATCGGCGGCACAACGACGGATTTGGCAGTATTTGAGGTCAAATGATCAGGGGTCATGATGACAAGACGATGAGCAGATGAATGGTCAAATAGGATAACCCAAACCCGTGGAGGAAAATGTGAAGCGAGATGAGATGCCCCACCCAGACACGAATGCAGAAACTGCCATGTTCAAGAGCGACATACTGCCGATGACGACGATTATGATTCCTTTATTCCCCCACCATTTCTGGTGAGTACCCTGGTTATTTTTGGATGGCAAGCTTGACGGGGATAGCATATGCTTGAATGGTGTCATTACAACAAAACCCGATGTCATTAAAGTTTGAACGAGTCTGACAAAGGAAAAACTCGGTGTCTTTTCATGTTTAGAAAGTTTTAAAAGACAACAAAAAGAAAACTCCAGGGGTGTCCTTTTTCGTAAAGTTGTGTCTCTCGAGCCCGAAAAAGTATAAAACTATGCTCGAAAGAACCCCCCGACCATTACGACCGAGGAGTACTTTTCGTGAGTAGTGACATTGACCCAAAAAAAAGTAAAAAAGCGATCGATATCACGTCGTTTCATTCCCATTAACGAACCTGAAACGACAAAGGCCCGACAATCTTTTCATTCTTTATACGGTCGGAAAAAGAGTTTAAAAATGACTGCTTCTTATTTAAGTTTAACGAGTCAAGAGGAATAACTCGGCAATCTTTTCACGTTTAACGAGTAAGAAAAGAGCTAAAAGATGACTCCATAGTGACTTTTTCGTGTATTTACCGAGTCCGAAAAAAGTATAAAATACAACTCTTTTCACCATCGAAGTTGCGTACAAGACTTGTCGCTGCACAAGAAGCAAACGTAAAACCCATTTCGACCAAAAATATATTAAAATACTCAAAAATAACCTTTCTGAACCCAAGAAATGAGTTAAAGAAGCTTATAAATAGGGTGAAAATGTAAAAATAGAATTACTTTTACTATTTACCTCTTGAAGAGTGAAAAGAGTCTGTTTGGGAAGCACTTCAGGCGGCGAATACAGCCAATCCGTGCAACCATTCGCGATCTCGTCAGTTCCAGGTAAGAGGCGCTTCCCTCAGCTCCATTTTTATACTATTTTTGATGCATTTGGTTCCTGATTGAGCCCCTACAAGGGGGAGTTTCAAATTTAGGGCTTCGCCCCATTGGCGCGGGTATCCGACACGGACCCGCGCTAATGGGGTGAAATACCCAAGGGCGCCGCGCCCTTAGCGTGACTGTTTTAAAAATAGTCGCGTTAACCGCGCGACCCAAATTTTCTCTTAAATTTACCCATTAAATTTGAAATTCTCCTGGATTATAATTTGTCCAACGTTCTAATGAAGGTGAATTTTTCCTTGTGGGTGCAGGAAACAAGTCAAAATGGTAGTAGAATGGAAAGAAAGAGAACATGACATTATGGATGCTTCAGCAATTGAGGATGAGGGGTGCATGAACGCCCTGAGGGATTGTGGCCTTAAAAAGTTCTTCCTTACATCATACATGCGGTCACAACCTCAGTTGCTCCAGTTTATCATTGATGCTTGGGACGTGGATGACCAAGTGTTTTGTCTACGGAACTATACCTTAGAGCTTGAGGTCTCTGATGTATACTTCATCACTTGACTGTCACGGAGAGGGGAAGTTCCTATTTTGACTGGCAGTAGACCTTCCGGGGAGAAGGTTGGTGAAGTAAAAGCTCGAGTGTGCCCGGAAGCACAATTCGGGAAGCAGAGTGCTAAGGTGGCAATCAACACCATCTGGGATTTGACTCTGAAGGCCATTCTCTTCACCATCACACGTGCAGCTGGGGTACAAGCACCCCACGAGGCCAGCAAGAACCACCTGATACTCGTGACTGAATGCCTCAGTCCGACCATCTTTAACTGGGCTGCAGCTGTGATTACTAATATAAAGAGGCAGCTCACAAATTGCAAGCGTGCGGATACGAAACAGTTCGCATATGGTTCGATCATGGTATCGTTCTTCCTGGAGAGAATACCACTCTTCCAGATCCAGAGAGCCGTGGTGGCAGATCCATTGCCACAAGAGCCTAGAATGACTCGTTGGGCAGCACTGATGCCCAAAGGAGGAGGAGGCCAGGAGATGTCATGGCAACCCGAGTTCTTCATATGGCTTCGTCGACAGTTGATCGTGATCCAGGATTGGCCTTATGCAAGAACCAGTTTCATGGGGGACTTAGACCTTCCACTACCACAGGGGGAGGAATGGGAGGAGGAGTTAGGTATGAACTCCTTGATTTTGATGTTTTCCATTTTTTTGCCTTTTTTAATACATGCTTGTTCTAATGATGATTGTATGTATATGCAGATGTGGGCCCAGAGTGACCAGCCGGCCTATCCCCTACAGCGCGGAGAGGCCAACCTGCAGGCGACCCTCAGGCAGGGGGCACCGTGGGGGAGGAGCTGATACAGAATCTCGAGGGGCTTGCCCAAGGGATTCCCGATTATGCCAGATTGGTGGATGTGCCCTTCGCATATCAGAGGCACACAGTAGGGGTGCTAACTCGCGTCCATCGTCTGCTAAGATGATTGGTGCGAGCAGTGATGTGCTATCATGAGCACCACCGTGCTTAGACTCCTAGGTTTTCTTTTCTGCATATTTTTTGAGAGACATGTGCCTCAGATGTAGGGAGAACACAGACTCTATCCAGACATGTACCTTTATTTTTTGAGCGCCTCACTGCGCCACACGATATATATAGATATATATATATTATATATTATATATATATATATATATATATAATATATATATATACATATACATGGTGTTATGGTTTATTGTATTTTATGCTTCTTGTATCATGTTGATATATTATGCAAATGTCTGTCCAATACATAGTTAGCTAATGCATCGGTTACTGCATTAAGTCTCCTTGGAATGTGTTGATAAGTAATGTAATCAAAATCTCTTTCCAATAACTTAACACATAAATACAACCTTAGAATGCGATGATCTTTGACGGAATATCGTCTGTTGAGCTGGTGGACTACAAGTTGAGAGTCTAAGTTTACAACCAATGTGCGGATCCCGAGGTTAATTGCCTCGCCCAATAATTCAATTACAGTACTACATTCAGCCACATTGTTTGTTGTACAACCCAGACACACCCCTTGAATATCTACTAACTCACCATGAGGATCATAGATCACCCATGCCGCAGATGACAGATTGCGAGTACTGTGGGAAGCACCATCAGCGAAACT
The DNA here is from genome assembly GCA_000404065.3 of Pinus taeda. Taxonomy (NCBI): domain Eukaryota; kingdom Viridiplantae; phylum Streptophyta; class Pinopsida; order Pinales; family Pinaceae; genus Pinus; species Pinus taeda. The sequence continues at coordinate 57,633 of APFE031702536.1, forward strand.
AACGTAAGGTGATCCAGACATCTGTTCAAGAAGCAACAGACACAATAAGCGGCAATCACGCCGACACACTGAGATAAAAACAAAATAAACACGCACACACAATACACTACTAAAAGCATACTCATGTACAGAAAGAGAGAGTGCCTGGACTCAGGCGTAATATTTCTTAAGATAAAGCCCATTTCGGGGCCTGTCCAGAGGATTACCTTCATAATCTATAATCTCATAGGCACCTTTTTGTAAAAAAAAATTCACAATATAGGGCCCATGCCACATCGGCTCGAGTTTTCCTGCTCCCAGCTTATCATTAGCTTGATCGTAAAGCAGTACTAGATCTCCCTCGATGAAAGAGCGGGGATTAACAGTGTTATCGAAGTGAGCTTCCACTCGCTTCTTTTGAGATTCAATAGCTAGGGAGGCTAGACGACGTGTCTCATCCAACCGTTCCAAGTAAAGAAGCCGCTCTTCTACAGGAGTAGTATCGGGGAGTAAATCGACGGCTAATTTCAGTGAAGGAATCTCACACTCAATGGGAAGGGTCGCCTGCAGTCCATAAACTAACTGAAAAGGAGTGAAACCGGTGGCGTCCTTCACGGAGGTACGGTAGGCCCACAAAGCGGAGAACAACATCAGATGCCAACTAGACTTGTGCATGCCAACAGTTCTTTGAAGCATCGTGACCAAGACCTTGTTCACGACTTCCACTTGACCGTTTGCCTAAGGATAGTACGGAGTCGAACTATCATGCCTAAGACCTAGCTGGGTTGTTAACTCGGCCATCATATGATTACGAAAATGTTTTCCGTGATCAGTGACGATGGCTTGTGGAACTCCGAACCGTGAAATAACATGATTAAACAGAAACTGTGCGGCGGTGTGACCGTCTTCTGACAATGTAGGCATCGCCTCGACCCATTTCCTAAAGTAATCTACCACAACGATGATGTATCCATGCCCCCCGGCCGAGCGAGGGTTACAGGTCACATAATCGATGCCCCATTTGGCAAAGGGGCTGACGGTTACAACGGGGTGCAGCAAGGCAGGGGGTGCACGCATCTTCCATTGGTAAATCTAGCATTCATGACAGGAACGGACGACAAGAATACAATCCTTGAAAATGGAAGGCCAGAAATAGCCAGCATAGAGGATTTTCTATGCAGTGGCATATCCAGACATGTGACCACCATAAGCACCGGAGTGGCAGTCATTTAGAACTCTCTCGACTTCTTCGAAGGTTAAGCATCGGCAAAGAACCGACTCAACATCGAGACGGTACAGAGTGTCCCCAACGATGCGATATGGTTGGGATTGGTGTTGAATCCGTCGACGAGCGTCCTTCGAGGTCTCGGGATGGAAAGAGGACATCTCCAAGTAGGCAATGATGTCCCCGTACCAAGGATCGAGGGTGCTGATAAGGAAAAGAGTTTCGTCTGGAATAGAATCCTTTATCTGAGAGGAGGTAGCGGCAGATGGCAAAGAACACAAAATTTCGGCGAAGACGAGTGATTTCTTGGACTTGGCAGCAGTAAATTCCAAGTTGAACTCTTGGAGTATGACGATCCACTTTGAGTATTTGCCCCCCAGCAATTTTCGTGAGATAATATAAGTCATGGGGTTGCAATCGGAGATCACCGTCGTAGTACACAACAAAATATATTGACGAAATCATTGAATCGCACAAACAACGACGAGCGCCAACTTCTCGACGTAAGCATATCGAGTTTCTATATTTAATAAATTGCGACTAAGGTATTAAATAACATGTTCGATGCCATCGTCGTCATCTTGTACCAAAACCATACCGATGGTGGTGTCAGCAACGGCCAAATATAGCGTATAATCACGATGATAATTTGGAGGCCGCAACAAAGGGGCATAAACTAGAAGAGTTTTGAGACGTGCAAAAGACTCCTCGACTATGGCGTCCCATCGAAATGGGGTGTCACACTTAAGTAACTGGGTGAAACCCTTTGCCACTTCGGCATAGTTTGGGATGAATCGTCTTAGAAAATTAACTTTACCTTGCAGGCTCTGCAATTTCCGCAAAGTAGCAGGGGGAGGAAGATTCACGATTGCCTCGACTTTAAGGGGATCCAAGCGGATGCCCTCTCGGGAGACGATGAACCCGAGAAGTCAGCCAGATTCGACGCAGAAGACACATTTATGCGGGTTTAGTCGGATGTTATAGTGTCAACAACGAAGAAAAATCTCACGAAGATGCGATGGGTGGTCTGAGCGCTTGGCTGAATGAGCGGGCAGGTCATCCAGGTAAGGCTATACAATGTGCCAGATGTCGTGGAAGGCATAATACATCGCACACTGGAAGGTGGCACCGACATTCTTAAGACTGAAGGGGAGATTTTTGTAAGCAAAAGTGCCCCACGGACAGATAAAGGCCATCTTGTGTTGATCAGCGGGGGCGATATTAATCTGGTTGTAACCAGAGAAGCCGTCTATAAATGAATATATTTCACTACCCGCACACTCGTCAATGAATTGGTCAATGAATGGTGTGGGGTAGTTATCTTTTGGGCAGGCTCGATTAATGTCGCAATAATGGACACAGACGCGAATGGTACCCTGTTTTTTTATCTACATGGACAATATTTGAGACCCAATCTGTCAGTGGGATAGGATAAATAAACCCAGCTTTAAGAAGTTTTTCAACTTCTGCTTTGATAGCTGCTGCCTTACGGGGATGCACGGGACGCAAACGCTGACGAACAGGTTTGGCCCCGGGATACGTAGGTATCTCGTGCACTACAATGGATGTATCGATACCGGGCATCTCTTCGTAGGACCATGCAAAAACATCACGAAATTCACGGAAAAGTGCGATATATATCTGAATCTCCTGAGGAGTGCAAGTGACTCCTATATAAATGTTCTCGACAATCCCTGGCTTAACAGAGATGTCGATGGGTTGCATTTGCGTGATGTTCCCTAAATTCCCTTCAGACGATGTATGATAAATCTGGATGGGCGTCTGAAGAGGATGTGAAGGGAGACATGGAGAAAACCGCTCGAGACAAAGTAGTGTTTCCCGGAGGGTAGGGAGAAAGGAGGAACGGTGGTGAATATGGGACCACGAACATTCTTCCAGAGACATAGTCTCTATAATGGCCTCGTCGGAAGGAAATATTTCCTTTAACGGATCCGAGGAGGTGTATTGTCCAAACCAGGGGGGAAAATCATCTGAGTCAAGAGCCCCACTTGAAGCAGCGGGTTTAGCATGAGGGGCCGATGCAGCAACAATTTCGATGTAGTTGAGTTCTGCTGGACTCAACGGCATCTCCTCACCCCACAATTCTATCTGGTCGATGGGGGGAAGGGCCCAAGGATCATAACGAAACGAGATCATGGAGATAGAGGCGAGGTTGGGAGGTGGGAGGGAGAAAACACCCATAAGGGCGGGTTCTTTGAAGAGCCCGACTCCCACACTCTCAAACGGAATGGAGGTATGTTCAACGAAAGGTACATTTCCGTTAGAAGAGGAAGCGAAGAAGGAAAGCTGGTCCACCGTGACAATTTTCCCTTGGTGAGGGAAACAAATGACACGGAAGAGGGATGAAGCCACGACACGCATGGCATACGTCCAACTCCGGCCCAGAAGGAGGTTGTATGTGAGATTCGCGTCAACGACCTCAACTTCTACTTCCACGGTTTTCCCTTCTAAGGTGATTGGCAATCGTTGAAGAATACCATAAGGACGAGATTCTCTCCCATCGAAAGCTTCCAAGGTCATAGGAGACTGGCTCAGAGTCGGAGACCCGATCGCTTTCCAACAAGCAATAGACATAATGCAAGTTGATGTGCCCTCATCAATAACTGTACGATGGATCGTTTTGGAATTGATGATGACTTGGATGAGGAAAGCGATTTGATGAGGCAGTCTAGGAACATGGCTCTCGAGGTCGAAGGTAATCAGATCCGAATATGTCGGGTCGATGCCACCGATGGCCGATAGCAAGGAATTCCTCTGGGGGGGGGGGCAGCTCTGGAGAACTTCTAAGACGGACATAGCCGACGGAGCCTGCGCTAAGTCCTCTACGATGCTATAGTGCTGGGCAGCACGAGTATTCAGATTGTAAGAAGATCGCCTAAGTACTCCTTTAGGAGGGGGTCGGATTGTCATCTCAGTACTCGGTCTCTCGATATGGAGGGGACCAGAGCTGGACGAAGGAGCACTTGAGGGAACCTCGGGGTCCTTCCCAGTGGACGACGGATACTCCTTTGCTCGAGTCGTTACATGAACGGGAATAGATCCTGCCATGAAGACTTGGGAACCGAAGGGAGAAGAAGATGGATCAGCCACCATTTGAGTTTGCTGAGAGGGAAAAGGTTCTTTAAGAACCGCAGGAACCCCAGGAGCACCCTTTAACAAACGACTAACTTCGGACCGCTTGGGGCGATCCTTAGTATAGTGATCCTCCTCACAAATGAGGCAAGGATACTTGGGTTTGCGCTTAGCTCCTTCCTCGGCTGGAGGTTTGGAGGATTCCTGTTTAGGTTGCTCGGATTTATTTTTCCTTTCCCCTTTTTCTTTCCTTTCGAGGCCTTGCCCGCCGTGGTGGACTGGACGACGTTGACCTCGAAAGTATTACTAGAATTTGAACCACCCTGAGAAGTGTTTTCGTTATAGGCACTTGAATTTTTCTTTCCAGGGTTTGACGATGATTTTTTAGAGGCCGGGTTGATAGAGCCAATGACTCCATCGACAGATGGCTTCGGCGGAGCGTTGGATGTACCGGGCCTTGGGGTGTCTGGCAAATACTCATACAAGGTACCAGACTAAGAGTAAACTAAGTGCAGGTACTGAGCGCGCGCGATTACTTGCTCTTTAGTCACACAGGCTCCCATAGCAATGTCCCGTGCAATCTTAGGGACAAAGGAAGTCGTGAACCAGTCTGTGAGGAGTTGATCAGGAATCCAAAACTTGATCAACCTACGACGCCTTCTCCATTCATGTATATGATCGGAGATATGCGTGGCTGTATCCTGCTTAAGAGACGTAAGGAGGTGAGTCCCTGTCTCGTACCGAATGGGTAACTGAAAGTGAGTAAGGAATGCCATGGCCAATGAATTGAAATCTTGAAATGACACGCGTGTCAATTCAATATACCATTTAGCGGCAGAACCAGTGAGAGTCCTCTGAAAGAGGCAAAGTCGAATCGAGTCATCTAGCCATGAATTAGACGAACACCATAAGTGATACGTCATTACATGAGCTTGAGGGTCCTCTCCGGCTTTTTCGTCAAATTTGGGACAATCGCTAGGTATCTTAGTCGGAACTGGTGGCCATTGTGGATTATGTAAAATGGGATCATTTGTTAATTTCGACAGATCAGGTAGTTCCAACGTCGCTAGAAATGGTAGTTGCGGGTTGAAGGACATTTGTCCCGGATATGAGGTAGGTCCAGAATTCCATCCAGTTCCTGTTTGCCCCCACTGGCCTTGTCCCGATGGACCAGGTCCAAAAGGGCCTTGTCCAGAAGGATTTTGTCCGTAAGGGTTATTTCCAGAACCGAGTGGTTGATACTGGTTCTGCCCCCCAGCGCCCCATTGGTTACCATATTGCCCCGCAGGTTGTTGATCATTTTGATAAAGGTTGCCCTGCGGCTATTGGTAATTTTGATGCGGGGTATATTGATTTTGCCCCTAGGGTTGCTGGTATCCATACTGAGCCTGGGAACCATGCGGCATTTGATGAGAAGGTTGGGATTGATACCCACCTGAATACGGAGGTTGGGATTGGTACCCACCCGAATAAGGAGGTTGGGATTGATAGCCACCTGAATAAGGAGGTTGGGATTGATAGCCACTTGAATAAGGAGGCTGGGATTGATACCCCCCTGAATAAGGACGCTGGGATTTGTACCCACCTGAATAAGGAGGCTGGGATTGGTACCTGCCTGAATGAGAAGGTTGGGCCATCTGGCTGGAAGGTTGTCCTAGTCGGATCTGAGACCGCCCCATTTGCCCAGAAGGTCGAGCTTGTTGAGTGACGGACTGCCCTTGCACAACCGAAGGTTGTCCTTGTAGACTAGATGGTTGCTGAGCGGTGGGCAGGCCTTGCTGTGCATAAGGCTAGCCACCTTCCCCAACGGAGTCGCCAAATTGTTGGAGAGGTAAATCCCGAGCGGAGTCGCCAAATTGTTGGAGAGGTAAATCCCCTCTATGGATAGAGGCGATCCCTACTAGCCCAGAACGGGTCTAGCAACAATCAAACAATGCTATCACGCAAGTTCCTAATTGCAAATAAAAGGTAGGTGATGAAGACCTACTTGAGTTCCAACGCTTTCGTCTGTAGAAGAGATGTCGCCCACGTTCCTTTTCCTTGGCCGGTCAGAATCCTCCACTATCCTCGTGAATGGACACCTGCACACACAAAGAGAACAACACAAACACAAGCATGAAATCTAATATATGCATATACATCAGTCATGAAGGATATAATTCAACATCAACCATTACAAGTACAACGAGAATGGAACCATAATGATAGTCATCTATTATTAATAATCAACAAAGGAGAATACAACCGGCGTCCAGACGTCATATCCTCCTTTGGCTGGGTGCTCAGCTACACAAAGAAGGCTCTTGCAACTTAGGTAAAGCCTTATGGACACAAAGAAGGCTCTTGCAACTCCAATCTCTTGATATCTTCCTTTCAGCACAAGTATTGCCACTAGAATCAGAACTAGCTTGCTCAAGCCATGGAGACAAGCTTTTATAGAGGAAAAGGAAGAGATAAGGTCAATCTCAACAATAATGGATTTGTCTTCATCACTTGGAAACTTCTATGGAATGGTGGCAAACTACTTCCCATTCAAGGAGATTCGAAGCCAAACCATCCCCACTTAACTTGGATGCAGTTGATGAATGAGTTGGATAGAACTTTCGGAGGTTTGATTAGTTCAAAACTTTTCCCAAAAAGGTTGGTGCGATTGCGACTCTGGGACAGAGTGCTAATGGCGCGCCCTTTCAATAGGATTTTCCCCATTGGCGCGGGTATAACACAGTGGACCAGTGATAATGTAAAAAGGGCTGTTTTTAAGGCCAAAGAGCAGGAGATGTCTTCAGGGCATATGAAGCTCATGTTCAGAGGTGAATGATGCAAGTGGTTTCAAGTCTTGTCACTTCTCACAAGTCCCGGAATGAGTCCTCCAAGATGCAGGAAAGGGGTAAATAGGGACGGTGACAAACGGTGACAAATTACTGTGTAACAGTGTGATCAAGCACAGAAGCAGATCGAGGAACTCTAACAAATGGCGGATGAACAATGAAATCCCAAAGAACGCTAGGAAAATAAATATACCCACTTTCAATGGCACTTTTGGAGGTTCAGCTAGAGCTTGGGTGCAGAAGCTCGACACATACTTTCAGCTCAATCCCACGAGCGAATCAGAGGCAATCCAGTACGTCACTCTACATCTAGAGGGTGAATCACACGAGTGGTGGTACCACACGCTAACCACACTTGGAAATTCCAACATCAACTCCTATCTAGAGTTTACAAAGAGATTAATCCAAAGGTTTGATAGGAGGGGCATGGAGCTACATTTTAGGGATCTTGCACAACTAAAACAGACAGGGAGTCCGAAAAATTTTATTTCAAAATTCCAGGGATTAGTTGTGATGATTATAGATATAACCCAGATATAACTCAGGAACGGTCAATGATGTTGTTCACAGAGGGGTTAGCTGAACCATTGCATGGTTGGTTCAAGGCTTTTTAGCCTAGCACACTTCAGGAGGCCATTTCAAAGATGAGGGTATGGAGGATGCGACACCTAAAAAAAAAGTGTCTCCTAAATCCCTACCTCTTCAACAAGCTAAAGATAAGCTACCTTCCGGGAGGAGGAGACCAGAAGTAGGTTGGACCCTGGAACTCAAGATGAGTTAAGAAGAAAGAAACTATGTTATAGCTACAAGGAGCCTTGGGAGCCAGGGCACAAATGCAAGGGAAAGGGCAAAGTGCACTACATTGAGGTGCACTCCGAAAGTGTGGGAGAAGATGACACAAGACTAGTGCAGAATAACGGGCATTCTAGTTCAGAGGAGCAGCCAAGCATAGAAGCAATACTAGGGCATCGAATCATTATCCTAATCCATGGTGGGTCAACCCACAATTTTATTGACTCAACATTAATAGCTAGAAGGGGCATCCCAACAAAGGACTTTGGAGGCTTTAATGTGGAGATGGTCGGTGATTTCATCATGGCATGCAATCATACAATCCCAAAGGCAATGTTAAAGATGGGAAACTACACTATGATTGACAATTTCTATGGGGTGAAGTTGCCAAATTATGACATAGTGTTGGGTGTCCAATGGCTTATCTCTATAGGGAAGCATTAGAAAAATTACCAGACCATGGAGATGCGATTCAATATGAAGGGAGGTTGGAGGTTAGTCTTGAGAGGCATGAGTCAAGATCCCCCAAAGTTTGCTACACTCAAACAAATGGCGAACAGAAGTAGGCAGGAGCACATGGTGGCATCATAAGATGCTCAACATATTAGCCCCCAATCCACTTTAGATGAATGGGGAAATTTGCAGCCAAGGGCAGGTGTGATGACTCAAACAGAGCCTAACCATGTCGAGAGGCCAATGGCAGTAAATCAATACACAAGAAGGTGGTGCAAGCAAAACAGGAAGGGCATCCACAACTAAGAGGAGTCAACAGTAAAGCCAAACAGCATCAGTGGGACAAGGAGGATCAGATCAACGAAGGAAGGGTATTGGGAGAATTCATTCATCTCCAAGAGAGTATGTTAGAGAGAAACAAGTTGTAAGAGTGTAATTGAATGTAGATTTGTGTAAGTAGGTAAAATGTATTATTGATAAAAATCTACATGGTGATTACAATCCTTCGTGGCAGTGTGCCTATATAGGCATTCACTCGCCACAAAGGTGAATGGTCGCACCTTTTAACCTTTTGCCTTTCATAATTAATGGGCCATTAATTAATTAAATTATTTAATCTATTATTTATATTATTATTTTAATATTTTTATTTGATTAATATTATTTATGAATATTTTATTCATAACATTGCCACCCCCTTTAGAGATGCTTTGTCCTCAAAGCATAACAAGGGTTTCCTCTAGTTGAACATGTTGCTTATGGAGTGGCATCTTTATGTTGACTGGTGAAGTCCTCATGAGTGTTTGTACCTTCCTTGAAGCTGGGAGAGTTAACACCATATAATTTACAATGTCATCCTTGCCAGTTAAACTCCATAAATTGTTCTTCAAGGTTCGTAGTATAACTTCCCAATTGTATTAGTCATTATGCACCTAGAACTACATCCATTTCTTTGAGTGGTAGGGCAAATAGATTGTTTGTAGCTCTAGTTCTTGTATCTGGATTGAAACCTTATGGCATTCTCCAATCTCTTTGAACTTTTGCCCAATAGCGATAGACATGATCAGGTCCTTGATTGGGCATATACAAAGATCAAGTTGTCCAGCAAGATCAATGTTTATACAATTGTGAGTACTACCAAAATATACAAGTATATTCACATTTCTGCCTCTTATGAACCCTTTAAGCTTTAGGGTTTTAGGGCATAATCTCCTTGTCATGTATGTTGGTAGAGTAGTAAGCTTAATGTTCTTTTGTCTTGAAGATTGGTTTCTCTACTTCCGAAGGTGTGGTGGAACATATTTTGTAGTGACTTGTTGTTTTTGACTTTTTGAAGAATTGTTTTCTTCACCCTAATTTTTTGGACACATGAGATTGTGGCTAATGATGGTTCCTCAAAATCTAAATCCTCACTGTGTGTGACAACGATTTATTCATCACGTTCTTCTACTTCAACTTGCTTCCCATCTACTATTTTATAGTAGCGTATGGATTGTGTCTTCACATTTATGTCCTAGTGTCCAGATTTCTCCACACTTGTGACAATTATTTTTCTTTTTTACCCTTTTCTCTGACTCACTACTTGAAGTGTCAAATTCCTTCTCAACTTCATAAGTATACAACTTCTTGTTAAGGCATCTGTGTCCTAATGTCCATTTGTCTCCACAATACCTACATTTGTTTGTTTCTTTTTTTTTGAGTATTGTTGTTGGCCTTCATCTTCCTTGAATGATGACATTCTGAACTTATGTTTTTACTCAATAATTATTGTTGCACGTCTGGCTTCTTCAATAGTTTTGGGCTTGTATAGCTTCAATTCTGCTTGGATAAGTCCACAACTATACATTTTTAGCAGTTCTTCATCAAAAAATCATCTTTTTCTTATAGCTGATACTTCCCTTTCGTGGATGTATTCGATTACAAACCCTTTTTTCTTGAGATGAAAGAATTTTTCGTAAATATCATCTTCTTCTTCGTCATGAAACCTTTTTAGCACGGCATCCACAAAATTTTCCCAAAGGAATGAACAAGCTTCACATTTGTTGTACCACCATAGGAACCAATCATATGCTTCAGCTTCCAAGTTGTTGGATGCGATCATGACCTTCTCTCACTCACCTATTGGTGGGTTTGACTAAAAAATGGCCTCCATTTTATTAATCCACACAATAGTGCTTCTATTATCTTTACCATCGTACTTAGGTAATTCTTTTTTAATTCGTTGGTAGTTTTTTTTTTTTGAAATTTTGTATAGTACTGACTTCCTTAGAAGTGTATTTGTGGCATTTGCAAAATTTCATGCATTTGCGGAATTTTATGATTTAGAAAATCTTCGCCTTCTGGAGTCCTGGGACTTTGTGTTGGTCCTTGAGTAATTAAGGGATTTAAATTGGATTAAATCCTGCGATTAACTGAGCCTATATGCCTAGCAACATTCTCTCAATGTTATTTACCTTTTTAATATCATTTGTCATTCCTTCTTGAGTCGCAATTAGCCTATTTTGACCTTCTCCTAATTCTTCCTGCTTCTTTTCAACATTATCAAGGCGTCATCGTACTTTATCAAGTTCTTCTTGATATTTTTTGGTGTCATCTATATTATTCCCCATTTTCACTTTGCTTTGCTTCTTGGTGGAACTATTTTTTTTAAATATAATATAATAATATTTTTTATTAAAAGTAATTAATAATATAAAAATAATTTAAATATACATATATATATGAAACTATATAATAAGGTTTGCTATTTATGTAGCTTAATAGTAAAAAGCCACTTCAAAAAATCAAGACAGATGGTGAGTACATGATCTTGGGGACTTTGACCAAGAAAATGACAGACAGAGACGTGAGGGATAGATCACTCACGCCATAGGAGACAAGCGGTGGTATTGTTGCAAGCCGACAGAGTAACAATGGTGGCCGGGAACAACTCAGCGAGACGGATAGAGGAGCACGCGACGGAGGAGGGATGGAGTCAATCAGTCGCAGAGTCACATGATAGACAAGGGTTAGATAGAACGTAACAAAAATTAGGTGTCAGCAGGCAGTTGGGACCAATGTGGAAAAAGTCCAAGTCGGGATTAATTCAGCCAGGGTCCAAAAGTTGAAAAACTCGTTAAAGTCGGGAGTTTTTTGAAAAAGTTGGCAAAATTAAAAGAACACAAAATTATTCATTTATTTTTTATTTCTTTTTAACATCTAGAGTATCCACAACATCAAATAAATGCATTTCCACATAAACATGTAAAGAAAGCTAATATATAATATGTATATGAAGTCTAGTGCTACATCACATATCAAAATAGTGAATCAACTCCTGAATCTTGAGTCCTGTCTGAGTCTCAACTCTCAAGAGTCAAAATATCAACAAAAAATATAATAAATGTATATCATGAGTCATCTGAAAGTCATAAAGTAATCAGTCTCTGAGATCCTCTTCCACTTTTACGGGAATAGGGAATGGCTTTGCCTTTTCCTCTAGAGGAAGAAGGCCCTGCCCCTAGGGATACAAATGGACTCAATAGTCCTCTAGAAGTTGATGGAACATGTGGCCTTTGTCCTATGCTGTTGCTGCCCATCCTAGATGGTGTCACCTCCTCTAAATTTTTTGGGCACAAGATAAACTCCAGGGTGGTGGTTTTGAGGCCGCATCCTAGTGGGAAGAACTGAGGTCATCTGTCATCCACTCTTCAAGTATGAAGATCTAGTAGGAAGACATGAACGGGCATTTAGAATTTGCCATCCAACACCTTAAATTTACACTTGGCAGCATGCCGACAGAATTATGAAGGAACAACAGATTAAAGAAGAGATGAGGAACCCTTATGATTCTCACCAGACAACCCAAAAAATATTCCAGGATATCAAAATGTCTTCAAGGTGCCTATAGATTCCCAGTGGATGGTAAAGTATGTCCTCATGGGATTCTTGGCGTAACAAACAACAACCTAAAGACTTTGCATCAGGATTGCCATCAATGAATGCTTCCATTCTCTGAAGGATACCTGCCAACTTCGGCAACACATGTGAGCTTCTTGGACAAAAAGTTGAGAGCAGAAGCATGATCTGGAGACAAATAATTACCTAAACTACCTGCTCCAAGAGATAAGGACCAACTGATGTGGAAGATGGAATGAGGGCTCTGCAATTGTTCAAAGCAACCAATCAAGCGACACATTCCCTATGTTTGTTGGACGAAAATGTTGCCAACTCAGTTAAGCATTCTAATATTTCTTTTAGTCGTTTGATTTGGGAGAGCCTTAATCTTTGCTTACGAAAACATATATATAGGATTCAATTTGATGATTAGTTTGCTAGTTTAAAGATTATAGTGGGCTCTATGGGTATGCCCAGTAGTCCTTTCAGAGATTTGAAAATTTTGTTATTTTATTTTGCTCTGTAATCAATAAATATCAAATCCTAAAACTGAATCTATGATATGATCAAGCATGGTAAAGTAGAGTCTAGCTAGTATGGACAAGGATTGAGACTGATGTTTTCAAGCAAAGCTTTTTTTGGTTTTATCATCAAACAATGAAACTTTAATTTTGAGGAAGTGAAGCCAAAGTGTGACAATGCATACTGCTATATGTTAATATAAAAAGTCTTTAATTTACCAAAACAAATAAGGACAAAATATCTAGAAATCCTCCAACCCATCAGGAATGCCCCTAACAAAGTCACAAAATTTCTTTCATGCCTCAACATTCCCCTACCACATTGGTGGATCATGCTAACATCCAAACACCTTAAAATTGTAGAAAAAACACTCTGTCGGCCAAAAACACTTTTGCCAACTTTTTGAGGTGGCCTCTGTCCTATCCGCGGCCTGGGAGGGAGGTCGACTTTTTGGGTCAACTCGCGATTAAATCGGGAGTATAACGATTAAATCGCAATTTTTTCCTTTTTGAAAAAGTCACCAAAAAGTCGAGGGATTAAATCGTTTAGTTGAAAAAATCGCATTTTTAGGATTAAATCGCGATTTTTTGGATTAAATCGCGATTTTTTGTAGACTTTTTCCACACTAGTTGGGACTACGACTAGCTAGGAAATGACAAGCATAAGGATGAAACAAACGGTGAACAGTGCAAACCGAGCATGGATAGGCGGAGGTCGGACTAGAGTAGATCCATTTGATCGAGGAATCTCAGGAGTAGGGGAATACGTCAGCTAGTCGATAAGGTCGGCGTATGGTGTGTCGAGATTGCAGCGACGGGAACTGAAGAATAGAGCGTGAGGGATGAGGGTGACGACTGTTGGACACAGGTACGAAGGGGAACAGGAGGCGAGAGAACAAAGATGTCAGGGACACAAGGATGTGATGCAGCGAGGAGCATGGGAAGATAAGTGACAAGAGGAATGGTAGCATGGAATAGTGTGAGGAGAATGAACACAATGGAGATAAGGCACGGAAAGAGGCACAGCAGAGCAATGAACGGAAGACAAATCTCCGAAGGACTGAAGGCGCTGATACCACTGTTAGAGAGAAACCAGTTGCAAGAGTGTAATTGAATATAGAGTTGTGTATGTAAGTAGATAAAATGTATTATTGATACAAATCTCCATGGTGATTACAATCCTTCATGGCAGTATGCCTATATAGGCATTGACTGCCCACAAAGGTGAATGGTCACATCTTTTGACCTTTTTCCCTTTCATAATTAATGGGCCACTAATTAATTAAATTATTTAATCTATTATTTTAATATTGTTATTTAATTAATATTATTTATGAATATTTTATTCATAACAGAGTAGTTGGTTTCCCAAGACAACAGAGTCACTCTTTATAAAAGAGCAACAAGAGATCCAGCATAAGTATAGCAAAATAGTGAAACAAAGGGGCCATCATGAAGAGTTATGTTCTTCAACCTCGCCATGAGTTTTTATAGGAATAAGGTCACAAAGGTTGCTTCATGGCATGATGATAGATAGCAGCACTATTGGACTGGGCAACCTTGAGATGACACAACAAATTGTTGCTAAAGCTTTCAGCTGACTTGTTTGGGATCCTGGTATTGGATGGAATTTGCTTGAGGACAAGCAAATTTGGGAAGGGAGGATTGTAATGTCCCTATCTAGCAAAAGGAGGTTGATTCATAGCCTATATAGATCCCATGGACTATTGATAGGAAAAATAAAGGAGTCACCATGACATGATAAATAATAATTAAATAAAAGGGGTAAAAAACCACTTTTGGGGAATTAAGTGACCTATTGTACTACCCATGATTTTCAAAGGAGGAAATTATTATTAAAAGGGCGAAGGAGATTGAAGGGGGGATGAGAAGAATTATTGGGAAAATTGTCAAGGAGCTTTAGGAGCTGCCGAGTAAAGGGGAAACCCTAATATTTACCAGTTTCAGTATTAAGAGACATACCCTAGTTGAATATCGGTGGCTTTGGTGTTGGAAAACATGCCCTAGCCAATTATTCATTCTCGCATATTGATTCTACAGGGGCAAAATTGGTGACATATTGAGCAAGTGAGAATTAGCATCAAAAAGTTCAATATCAAGGTCAAGTTTATCCATCACAGTGTATTCCTGAAGGCAAAGATTTCCACCTATAAGGGAAACCGACTTGCTAAAAATCAAGGGTTGAATTGAGACTTGTAAGGCAATCGATGTCAAGTTGAAACATGTGTCTCAAAGGAGTCGTATTGCTTACTGTTCGGTGATCGAGTTTAATTGCATGAGCTAGGGTTGAGTTTAGTGTCATGCAAGGGTCGAGCCTATTATTTGACAAGGACCAGACTCTTCATATAGCAAGGTCAAGATCGCTTTAGATTGAAGACCAAATTTATCCATTCATATGGGTCGGATTTATTATGTTTCTCGAGACCGAGCTTGGGAATTTGTAAGACCAAGCTCGTGGGCTTGCACTGGGTCAATTTTCACCTTAATGTTGGGCTGAATTGCTCAATTTTGAAGTAGAACTAAAATCAAAAAAATGAACTAGAGATGTCCAACGATATCCAAGGCAGATTGGCCATTTCTAGAGTTTAAACAAGTAAAAGCAAAATGATAATTAGGATGAATTCTCATTTTGTCAGACTCTTTGAGTTGATTAATTCTTGGGGCACAAATACTCCTACTTAAGGGTCGATTTATAAAGTGGATTGAGGTCGAAATTTCTCGAGCCTGTTGGTGGATGAAATTGCTAGACCAAGGAAAGCATAATCAAACGTTAAGCTACGCTTTTGAGCTTAAAGTAAAATAAATTCTTGAGTCCCAGTGTATGGCTAAGTTCTCCAGTGGAAGGGATGTATGGTTTCACATTTTCTGGCAAGCTATCTCTCTAGAGCTTAGTTGTCAAGTTCCATCTCCAATTATTCTGTAAAATTCCTCCTACAAATTCTTGCAATAAAAATTGTGTTGGAGTTACAATATTCATTTCTGGGGTTTTGCGCAATTTTATTCTATCATTGGTGTTTCCTATTGGTGAAATTGTGTGGGTTTATGGAATTTTTGTAATAAATTTCACATGGCATAATTTTCTAAATTAACAACCCTTGAGCTCTTGCAAATTAGATAAAAGGAATATTACATTTATATACAATGATTTTTCAAGTACAAAGATGTTTCAAATAAAGCAGATATATGCCTGCCACTGCAACATCTACCACGTTGTCACACAAGTAATTAACATTTAGTGCACATTCAGTATGACTTCTCCTATAAGCTACTACATTATTGGTCCACTGACAGACTAGAGCCAGCAAAAAAGACAATAGAAAAGGATAACGAGTTGTCCTTCAGAAAACACTCTTTACAGTTGTCCTTGGCTAAACGGTTGCACTATGAGGGATGTTTCTATGCCATCAAAGTCACTTAAGACTTGCACCTGTCCTCATGTGCACTGACTCAGGAGGATTTTGACCCCAAGTCTCGAAGTTAATACAAGTTTGATCACCATGCAACTTGTCGATAGCCCACACCCTTGTGGACAATGGCATTAAAAGGTTTGTTTTGGTGTATTTTTATAAGTTGTAATCTACAGACCAATCTAGTGTTGATATGAATCTTTGTCTATGTAGTCAAGGCTTGTCACCTTCTATAATTACTGTTAGCACAAGAAGTGTAAACAAGTTCACTTTTGTCCTGAAAAATTATCCTTTTCAAAATATATTATATATAGGATATTACCATTTGGTGTATTTTGTTTTATGTTGCTTGTCTTATCAATATTATAACTAGAAAGAAAGCACATTTTATAGGATTTCCCAAGTTTAATTAGGATCGGGATGAGAACATGAGGATTTGGTTAGCAATTTTCTCAACCAATATGAAATTACAATCTATAGATAGGTCCACTCAAAAAGTTTGATGTATCAACATGTTACTGTAAATTATGACTCATTTTGTCATTCATGCACATGTTGCCATGCTTATGTTGTGCTTTTATAAATAAAAAACTCTCATTTTATATTATCTCTAAACAATCTTCTCCTTGTCGTAATCACAAGAGATAGAAGGATCAAACGGAACCACCAACAAACCACAAATAAGCATAGCCTCAGCCATGTGCACAATATCCTCCTTGAAGATGGACTAGAGGTCAGGAAGAGAAAGCATTAGATAGCACCTTCCCCCCATAACACAAAGCACAAGCCATTTGAGGCAATGTTATCGGAACCAAACCGGTGATCGAACCAAAAAATCCTGTTAACCAGGAACTAGTCGGAACCAATAAAAAAATCCAACTAAAAAACTGATAAACCAAAAACACATAAAATATTCAAATTTTAAAGAAAAACATATATATTCATGTGCACCTATTTATACACAAATATGCAAAAGTTATCATTTATATAGAAAATAAGAGTGCATATAACCAAAATAGCACTTAGTGCAATACATTTCTGAACCAAAAATACATCAACAAAGAGGCTCTAGATGGCATCTAGTGTAAAAAAAACACTACGACAAATACCTACATATCATCAAAATCATTGCCTATATCGGGATATTCATCATCAATATTGCCCTTTGTGCATTAAAATAAGAGAGAAAAAGCTTCACATGTCAAATCAAGATTGTGTTTGAGTGATGGGTACATTTTTACTGGGGTAATGATAGAGGAGTTCAACAGCCAATGCCACTAACACCAAGGTACATAGAGGGCCTGGTGCTCTTGATTAAATCCAATGGAAAAGTTGCATTCCCCCAATTCCTAAAATCGTCTACTGGATTTTGAATGAGATCTAAAATTCTACTTTCTCCATATGAAATTTATTGAAGTCAGAACCACTCTCAAACATGCTTGAGTCAATTAATGCTAATGTTAAAAATTTAAGTAAAAGGATAGAAATAGTAGGGCCATCGGTTTGAACATTAGGCTACCCCACTCAAAAATTCTTGTTTTTAAAAAAAAAACAAAACGTGTTCAGTAAAAAACCGGCAAGCTCTATTAAAAAAGGTTGGCTCAACACCGAAACAACCAGTTCTGGTTTTAGACCTCGAACAGGACCAGTTTGACCCCTAAACTAGTCAAACCAACTGGTTCCATCTATTCGAATAACACTAATCTAAAGATAAAACCTCCTAAGAAAGGCTAAATAAGGAAGAGGAAGTTTACACCTACTCTAGTACAATGTTGAAATCACAAGAGAGAAGGATCAGACGAAACCACCAACAAACCCTAAATCAAGATGAACCATAAGAAAATCAAAAAAGAGAAGAATGATGAACCCATGAACAAGAGAAACATAAGATATCGTGAATGTAGGCTAGACAATCAATCACTATGAACCTAAGTTGCATGAAACATGGAAACGCCTAGAAGTTTCCAAAATGGGAACAAATGGAATAGTGACCTAGCCAAATGAAAATGTTGAGGGAAATGTTATATATATTTATATATATATTTTACAAATAACACATTATTTTGCAAGAAAAAAAGAATGATACACATAAATGACATTTTAGAAGGAAAGCCACATCTATATTGACTTATATTGATAATTATGTGAAGCAACTTCCAAAATTAGCTTTTATAGATGAGGCTATACATCCAAGATTCCAAAATCAGTTTGTATACATGACGCTATACACCCAAAATCATCCTTTATACATGGCTATATGTGCTGAAAAATGAAATAAACACATGAGCTAAAGATAAGCGCAGTTACATATCCTAACAATGCTCATCATCAACAACAAAAATACGAAAAATTGCTTGTTCAACAGAGCTAGAACATGGATTTATTAGAAATAAATTAGTTTTTTAGAGTGAATAGATAGCATTTTTAGTTATAGAATAAGTCATCTTTGGCCATAAAAGCATCCCACGCCCTTCTTGGGAACTTGAGTGAGTCCACACATGCCAAAACAGCAGCAGAAAAGGGGCAGAATTGCACCAAAAAATCGTTGGACATACCTACAATATTTCCAAATCATAAAATGTCATACAGTAGGGTTGGTGATGTCTCAGCGGTGTTTCAACTTTCCAAGTGTTTCCAGTATGGGTACATAAGGTTGGGGGTTTGTTTCCTAGAACACGGCTATGAATCAATATGACAAGATAATATAAATCAGAGCTTAAGTTGTGTATTTATAAACAACTCAAGTGAGTTATCCTTTCGAGAAGGGAAACGTAGATTCAAGAGGGGATTATGGGATCACATAAGAAAGGAACACACCCCAAGAGGGTGAAAAGTCCAATCTAGTATCAAAAATTACAATAAAAAGGGCACTTAGCCACAAATGACCACATGTGAATATTACCATCATTTCAACACCCTTAGCTAGACATATAACATCTAGCTAAACATGTAGTTCTTTATCTTTTCCTATTGTTAGTATTGATCTAGGAGATGCTTTGGCACTCCCACTAGGCACTAATTGCATGTACCTACTTTTGTGGTAATTTGTTGGATATTAACAAAGGTATCTTATCTTATTTTCTCGTAGTTGATCATGAGCTCCAAAAATTTTCAAGTGAATTTCTAAATTTGCAACTTAGAATATGTATGTTTAACATTTATCCCAATTTTAGTTGGAAAAATCTACCAAAACCAAAATAAGTGTAGGGGGGGGGGGGGGTGGCGGTTCCCTCTTCCTCCATCATTGATTGAAGAACTTAAACATGAAGGGGGTAAAAGCATAGCCAGTGAATGAAAACCAAGTTTAGTCCATAACTGGGGAGTCCTCAAGGGTTTTAATCACTAGCAAAACTATATGATAGACACTACATTATTGTTAGAGCATGTGACTCTACAATCCTGAAAATGCAATCAAAATTACAATCTTCGCTAAAGAGATCCATGGATTTATGTTAAATGCTCCAAGATTTGTTGAGGAATGCTTTATTCTACAAAGACTATAAACATGTTGTCACTATTAGACTTTGAGTCCTTAGAAAATCAGAGGGCCCAAGATCACCTTTATTATGAGTTGTTACATGTATCTACAAACGAAGTGTTATCATTAGCCATATATAGGTTGTCAATGAGATCTAGATCTAGAGGTAGTCAAATACATGTATTGTAATTGAAATCACAAGATGAATACAAGTGTTGAATATGGCTTAAAGCCTCTTCTGCCAAGTTCTTGTTCTAGGTATTGTAATGATTTCATAATATTAATAATATAATAATGTTGTAAATAATAAATAACTTATGTTAGTATGTAATTATTTATTATGTGATCAGTTATTAATTAGGTAATCGTTTCCTCACGAGAATAATGGAATCTCCTCTATATATATATATATATATATATTAACACAATCATGTAATTTGATATAAATTGAAATGATAAATTTCTCATTCATTTATATTCTCTAGCACGTCTCTCATATTCACTATAATTTAACATGGTATGAGAGCTTTCGTGACTCTGACCTAGGGCAAATTCAAAGTTTGTGCAAAACAAAGTTTGACATTTCCCACTTGGTAAAGGAGACTTGGGGTGACAACTAAGCCTCATGAATTCTGCAACAAAGCAGTGCACATAAAAAATTAAATCGACAACGGAAGATTCCATATGGAAACTGAGTAAATTACCATACAACAATTGAGTAAAGTACGACAGTGAATGACTTGCTTTATCATCAACTTGTTCAAGGATTAATTTATCTTACTACAACCAGACCAGACATAGCTTTTGCAATTAGAATGTTATCAAGATTTTAAATTGTTCCTGAGTAACACATTAGAATGCAACAAAAAGAATACTTCGATACATCCAAAGTATTTTACAATATGGCATTGTGTTGGAAAATAATGATAACTTCATGTTGAAACTGTTGAAATGTTTTTCAGATGCAAATTGCGCAAGTGATACATATGACAAGAAATCTACAAGAAGTTAAGCTTTTTCCCTTAATAGTGGAGTAATTTCATGGGCAAACAAAAAGCAACATTCAGTAGCAATTTCAACAACAGAAGCAGAATATAAAGCATTTGTTCCAGCAACTTATGAAGCAATATGGTTCCAAAGGATTTTAAATGACGTGAAGCTTCCACAAATGCAACCTACAACTTTACACTATGACAACCAAAGCACCATCAAGATGACAAAGAATCTCATTTATCGTTTGAAAACAAAGCATGTTGAAATTCAACATCATTATATCAAAGAACAGGTGCAGAACAAAAAAATAGAGTTGATTTATCATGGATCCCAAAA
This sequence comes from Pinus taeda, assembly GCA_000404065.3. NCBI lineage: Eukaryota > Viridiplantae > Streptophyta > Pinopsida > Pinales > Pinaceae > Pinus > Pinus taeda. The sequence goes on from APFE031702536.1 coordinate 78,635, forward strand.
TCAAGTAGCAGGCATCATCACAAAAGCACTCAATAGGAAGATGTCTAAAAAAATTAGAGAAATGTTAGGGGCTATGGAAAATGAAATCATCTTTAAGAGGGGATTGTTAGATATTATAATGACAACTTCATAATGTAAATTTCCCTAAAGCCTAGCACAACAATTAGTTCCCAATAAAATTTTATACGTGAATCGTGCAACAAAGCAGTGCACAGTGTCTAAAAAAAATAAATTAGCAACGGAAGATTCCATATGGTAACTGAGTAAATTACCATACAACAATTGTGTAAAGTACGACAATGAATGACTTGCTTTATCGTCAACTTGTTCAAGGATTAATTTATCTTACTACAGCCAGACCAGACATAGCTTTTGCAATTAGAAAGTTATCAAGATTTTAAATTGTCCTTGAGTAACACATTAGAATGCAACAAAAAGAGTACTTCGATACATCCAAAGTATTTTACAATATGGCATTGTATTGGAAAATAATGATAACTTCATGTTGAAAGTGTTGAAATGCTTTTCAGATGCAAATTGCGCAAGTGATACATATGACAAGAAATCTACAACAATTTATGCTTTTTCCCTTAGTAGTGGAGTAATTTCATGGGCAAACAAAAAGCAACATTCAGTAGCAATTTCAACAACAGAAGCAGAATACAAAGCATTTGTTGCAGCAACTTGTGAAGCAATATTGTTATAAAGGATTTTAAATGACTTGAAGCTTCCACAAATGCAACCAACAACTTTACACTATGACAACCAAAGCACCATCAAGATGACAAAGAATCTCATTTATCGTTTGAAAACAAAGCATGTTGAAATTCAACATCATTATATCAAAGAACAGGTGCAGAAATAAAAATAAACAAAAAAAAAAAAAAAAATAGAGTTGATTTATCATGGGTCCCAAAATCAAGTAGCAAGCATCATCACAAAAGCACACAATAGGAAGATGTTTAAAAAAATTCAAGAAATGTTAGGGGCTATGGAAAATGAAATCATCTTTAAGAGAGGGTTGTTAGATATTATAATGACAACTTCATAATGTAAATTTCCCTAAGCTTGGCACAAGAATCAGTTCCCAATAAAATTTTATACCCAAAAATAAATTGCAGCAACCAATAAATTCTGATTTGTAAGATAACCACTACTAGGTTCTTCATAAATAAAATGCACAACTGAAGCAATAGGAACAACAATCACACAGTTGACACAATTTTACCCTAGAAACCCACAAAGGGGAAAACCAGCAACGAGTTTATTCTTATTGGCTCAGGAAGATTTGGAATTTTGTTAAAAAGAACATGGGAGAAATCCCCACAGCAAATACTTGGTCGTACGGCCTCACCAAACCCAACAAAATTTGAACCCTATACAATGCCTACGTCACCCAATTTGTGTGGCATAAGTCACCCAGTTCACGTTGCCTGCATCACTCAGCTCATGAGGCCTGCGTCACTACTCGTGCAAACTGCATCACACAGCAAATGCAACCCTATTTCACTTAGCTTAGTTGCTGATAGTTTTTGCAAAAATTTACTGCGTCTACCACCAAGAAGTCACTTTCTCTCTCTCTACAAATCAATCTGCCCACTTCACTCTATCTCCAAAGTGCGTCTTCACCTCATGGATATCACTTAAATCAAACTCCCTTGAGCCTCCTAATCAAACCCTAGCGCTCCAAAGAGATGGAGGGAGGAGATCATCCCTCATCTCATCTCTTAAGATCAATGGCTCATATTCGATCTTGGTCACTTAAATTATTTATCTCCATAACCTTAGACTTCGGCCCAATAAGTCAACAAAAGAATATAACACATCAAGTGTACTTTTCCTACGTTAAATCTTAGGAAGGAGTTTAATAATCACCTACTCCACTTAAGTGAGCATCCATAAGGCTATTTAACGTTCTCCACAAGCTAAGGCACTAAGCTAGTGAAGAATACCTCCCAAGCTCCCACAGATCAACACTCCCTCTTGAATGAAGGGATTACGAACTATCCCCAACTTATCTCTGAAGTAGATGAATTTCCCTTTCATTAATGCTTTAGTGAGGATGTTAGCAACCTGTTCATCAGTTGGCACATAATGAAGCCTACATAGTCTCAAATGAAGTGATACCTGATGTTGATGTGCTTGGACCTATCATGGAACACTAGATTCTCAAAGAGTTTTACGCAACTCTGATTATCACAATGGATGATGGTTGCATCCATATCCTGTCCAAACAATCTAAAGAGTAACTTTTTCATCCATCATGGGGATCAACATTTTAGCATAAGGGGGGGTACCTCAGAGTATCAAGTAACACGTAAAACAGTCAACGAGGTCATATCTGCTCTTTGATATGTGTAAAACGGCCTCTAGAGTGTTGCTGAGAAGGATGATAATCATCTCTCAGGAAGCCTCCAATGCTGTAACAATATCACCTGACAAAACCTTACTCAAAATCAAGTGAAATCACCAATCATTAAGGACAATAACCATAATTGCATGATAGTAGACCATTGTTAAATTATGGTATGTTCTATGCTTAGAGAAGTTTACTTCAATTCTTCTTATTAGCCACTGTTTGGCAATCACATAAATATAAAGTAAAATGCTGATAGAACATTAATGGATTGACCAAAAACAGGCCAAGACAAGAGACACAAGATGTGGCGGCTAGCCAGGGACAAACCCCAATGCGGGGAAACCCTTTGATCAAGTATTCTTTAATCTTCAATAGTTCAGCAGAGAGAAATAGTACAATTCAAAAATCTGTAATTTTATAACAGCAACAGCAAACCCTAAATTAGCAAAGTCAAACTTAGTCAAACAGCCCCAGATTGACCTCTAGTTAACCTTGAAGAACTCGGTCTTCAACAGCAAACTTCGGCAGCCCAAAACAGCCCTTGGTCAACGGTCAAAACAGCAGTCAAAGATCAGCAGTCTGCGATCAGCCCTAACCAGTCAACATTGGTCAACGCAGCCCTAGAAAAGTCAGCGCAGGTCAGCCCTTGGTCAACACTTTACAAAATAGCCTTTTGCTTGGTCAACGCAGGCCTAGAAAAAGTCAAGGCTGCCCAGAAAGTCAACATTGCCCTAAAATGAGTCAAAGTTGCCCTAAACAGAAAATGCATCCTTCTTGCACATGTGAGAGAAGCTGCTCCTTTGCTGGCCCAATGAGATGAGGTGACAGAAGATGAGTTGAGATGAGATGAGTTGATAATGACTCAATCTCACTTGTAATTATATGATTTGTTGGGCATGTGTGCTACACATTTAGCTGTTGGCCGACCTTGACAATTTGTCAAGTAAATACAAATAAATTCATATCTCCATAATTACTTGTCAGAATCGGATGATATTTAGATTAATACTACTACAACTCTCGACAAGAAGAATCTAGGAAAAATATCAGCTGCCATAAATAAGGTGACCCACATGGAGTTTGGCCCTAGTTGCCAATTTTAACACTCCCTCTCAACTAGGGAGAACTTCGTCTGCTAATCTGTCAGACCGTCGGTACTATCTCTGCCATCAAATGCACTGCTTGGCTCTGCTCAGCTATGATCTGCTCTGTTGAACTATGAAGAAGAAGAAAAGATCGAGGATGTATCATACCACCCTCCACTGTCCTGAAGTCAGTCTCAGAGTGTGTCATACCACTCTCGTTGATCCCAGATAATGGAGGTCATCATAGCATAGGGAGTACAGTAGATACAACGATGCATCCGTCGATAGTACTACTAATGGTCCCTAACCCCATTTCCCTGCTCATTGATCAGATGAGAGGTTCTTCCCATGAGTCCCAGACTGCATGGGTAGGATGCCTCGACAGGAGAACTAATCATCCTGTCCACAGCAGAACGAATCACCATGTCCAACAATCACCATGGGAGAACTAATCATCCTGGCCCACAGGAGAACTAATCATCATGTCCCACAGTCGCGACGGGGTGTCGCAGGGGAAGGTTGAACCTTTCACCCTGTACATAGCACACCACCAAGGGAGGGTGAGTCACCCTGTGGTCGCATGTCACTCCAAGAAGTACCTCGCGCCCCCGTGGAGCTCCCAGAGCTCAATGTATGCATCATACATGACCCTCATAAGAGGATCTCTAAATGACACCAAGTCGTTCTCGAAAAGTCAAGAATTTGACCTTTCCCAAGGGCTTCATCAAAATGTTAGCAACCTACTCATCTGTACCAATATGTTGGAGCCTTATTGCTCCCCGCTGCACCATATCCCAGATATAGTGGTAACTAATATCGATACGCTTGGAGCGATCATGAAATACGGGATTATCTGATTAACAAATCCCGCTCTAGTTGTCACACAGGATCACGGTAGTATCCAATGTAAATCCAAACAGCTCACTGAACTGCTTCCGCAACCAGACTGCCTCACAAGAGGCCATACTAGCAGCAATGTACTTTGCCTCAGCGGTGCTCAAAGCCACCGACTTCTGCTTCCTGCTCATCCAGGATATCGAGGAAGATCCCAAAGAGAAACATCACCCAAAAGTGCTCTTTCAGTCCATCACACTGCCTGCCCAATCAGCATCGGTATATCCATGTAGTCTCACATCTCCGATAGTGTATCTCAACCCATGAGTGATTATGCTTCGAAGATATCTCAACAGATTCTTGGCACCAATCCAATGTGTGTGGTGAGGCTCAACCATATGTTGACTCAATGTGTTGACTGCAAAACATACATCCGGACGGGAGTTCACCAAGAACATCAATGCTCCGATGAGTTGACAATTCTCGGTAGCATTTTGTAAAACAGGACCAGCAGCACTACCGCTTAACTTCTTAAAGTCAAGCTCCATCGAGGTAGTCACGGGCTTGCAGTCCACCACATGCCGAATCTCTCCAATATCTTCACCACATATTTTCCTTAACATAGGAAAATCTCCCCTGGTTTCTGCCAGACTTCCAGTCCTAGGAAATAGTGCATCAATCCTAGGTCCTTCATCTCAAGCTCAGAAGCCAACTCCCTTTTACATTTGTGAATGAGAGGGTTTGCACCTATCAAAAAGAGGTCGTCAACGTACAACACCAATATGAGAGGTTTGTCATCTTCAACCTTAAAGTAAAGGTTAGGGTCGGCTTCACTCCTAGTGAATCCCAACTTCATCAAGTAGCTATCGATCCTCTCATACCACGCTCAAGGTGCTTGCTTCAGCCCATAGAGGGCTTTCTTCAACCTTGCACACATGAGATTCCTGGTCATGAATCTCAAATCCTTCGGGTTGTTCCACATAGACTTCCTCTTTGATCGAACCATGCAAGAATGTGGTCTTGACATCCATCTGATGTAGGGTCCATCCTTGCGAAGCAGCAAGGGCTATAATCGAATGAATGGTGGTATATCGGGCAACAGGTGCAAATATCTCGTCATAGTCTATACCTTCCTTTTGAGAGGAGCCACGAGCGACAAAACGAGCCTTATACTTTTTAGCACTTCCATCAGCTCCATGCTTTATCTTGTAAAACCATTTCGAAGTGACAACTGCTTTGTCCTGGAGTTTGGGGACCACATCCCAGACATCGTTCTTCATGATGGACTCATATTCCTCAGTCATAGCATCCTTCCATACTTGATGCTTGACAGCTTCTACAAACGATGAAGGCTCATTTTGAATGATCATGCTCATGATGGTCAAGTATCCTTGGTGCCTGGCCGACTTCTTACTTCCACAGAAAGTCCCTCTGGGTGCAATGTATCCTTCGGCATCATCAAGTGTCCCCCTGAGCCATGAAGGCCTCTTCCTAGAAGAGGAAGGCTCTTGCGGAGGGGGATCAATAGGATCCAAAGGTTCTTCCACATCGGGCATCGTCTCATCTTCCTTTTCCTCCGGTTTCCTGGTGTCAGCTTCTTTAGATTCCCATGGTAGGAAGATTGTCAACTTTGCTAAGAGCCATATCTTCGTCAAAGGTGACATCATGGCTAATCTCGACTTCCCTTTGACCAGCCACATAGATTCTATAGCCCTTAGTATTTTCGCTATAGCCCACAAAGATTCTTTTCTTTCCAGATGCACCCAATTTATTCCTTTTCTCTTTTGGCACATGAAAATATACAGGACTTCCAAAAATTCTAAAATGAGATACGTCAAGTTTCTTACCAGTGAACATTTCTTCGGGAGTCTTGGAACCCAATGCTTGATGAGGGCATTGGTTTTGCACATATACAACGGTATTCGCAGCTTCGGCCACAGACAACTTCCACAATCTTACGATTCTTCCTTTCTGCCACACCACTCTGCTCAGAAGTATATGGTGTTGTAGTCTCCCTCTTAATGCCAGCCTCTTTGCAAAAGTCATAGAACTCATTGGATTCATACTCAATCGCATTACCAGTCCTTAAGATCTTGATCTTCTTTTCAATTTGATTCTCGATCAAGGCTTTGAAGTGACAAAACCAGGAGAACACTTCATCCTTCTTTTTCAAGAAGTATATCCAAGCCTTGCGAGAATAATCATTTGTAAAAGTGAGGTAATATAAATATCCTCCCAAGGAGTTCACAGGCATCATACCAGATATGTCTGAGTGAACCAACTACAATATATCGGAGGTCTTGCTATGGCTTGAGGGGAATGGTCCTCTTTTGAGCTTTCCTTCAGCACATCCCGAACATACACCTTCTTGCTCTATTTTGAACTCGGGCATCACTGTCACCATTTGTCTCACATAGAGTAGAGCTTTATAATGAAGTTGAGCAACCTCCGATGCCATAGTTCGAACTGAAGAGATGTGTCAGAAGACATGACACCCAGTGGACTTCCTCCGACCTTATATATAATGAATCAACTTGAAACCCAAGAGTGAAAGCATCTTTAAAATTCTTTTTCCATACACGTACCTTGCCATCGATGAAGGCCACCTTGTAGCCTCTGTCTTCCATTGCCAAAATGGACACCAGGTTCTTTTTGAGATAAGGTACATATAGGACTTCTTGCAAATGAATTGTATTACCCTGATTCAATTGAAGAGTGACATTCCCTACACCTTTCACAGGAGATTTTGAGCTATCCCCAAGAACAATTTCCATGTTGGTCTCCTTCCCTATCAGACTAGAGAGAGCTTCTTTGTAACCAGTAAAGTGCCTTGAGGCACCACTATCAATAAGCCAATTTCCCAGCAAGTCCGAGGGAGCAGTATTGGAGAGGACCGCTGGTAGATAATATTCATCTTGCTTATTGTTAACAACGTTAGATTCATACCTGGAGTTTCTTGCCTTCTTGGAGGGTTGACCACTTCCTTGATTTCCGGCATTCCTCTTTCCTTTGCCATTGAACCTGCCATTCCTTTGATTGCCTCGAGAGTGATTTTGATCATCGTCATGATGTGAGTCCTTTTGATCAGGGCACTCCCTTGCATAGTGGCCCATTTTGTTGCAATTGTAACATCTTCATTTTCTTCCACCCTTCGATCCGGCCTTTCCTTTAGATTTAGCCCTGGAATTGTTTCTCCTTTTAGCATTAGAGGAGAATGTAGTGGGATTGCCTCTAAGTGCAGGCATTTCTTGCTCTTCCAACCTTGTTTCTTCTTCAATGCATCTCGCCATCAATTCCTCAAATCCTAGGATTACATTATTGTTGAGGAGAGTGGTTCTGAATATGTACCATTCAGATGGGAGCCCTCCGAGAGTTGTGATAGTCATTTCCCTAACAGGAACTGCTTCCCCAATTGATAGGAGATCATTCTTGATCTTGGTGATCCTTAAGAATTATGCTTGCATACTCTCATCTTTGCCCTTCTTAATTTCCTTCAGCTTATTTCTAAGGAACAAAACTTGATTTGCATCATTAACTTTAAATAAGCTTACCAGTTTATTGTAGATTTCCATAGAGGTGGTCAGCTCGGAAACATAGGCCACCAAGTGCTTGTCGATAGAGTCCCGAATGATCTTCTTTGCTTTGACTTCTCCCCTCGTCCACTTGTTCCTAGCAGCAGCGGATGCATTTGATGGAGGCTCAACGATTCTGCCTCTCACATGGTCCAAAACTTCCTGCTCTTCTAATGTCAGATCGAGAGACATCTTCCATCTGCGATAGTCAGACTTCTCAAGGAGCTTGTCCTCAGCAGGGAAGTGTGATGAGGACCCCATGAAGTCTTTGAGATTGCTTCAACAGCCTTCGGTGATTGCTCTTACTCTTGCTCTTACTTGGGCTTTGTCTTCACCTCAGCTCTGATACCATGTTAAATTATGGTATGTTCTATGCTTAGAGCAGTTTCCTTCAATTCCTCTTATTAGCCACTATTTAGCAATCACATAAACATAAAGTAAAACGCTAATAGTACATTAAAGGATCGACAGAAAACAAGCCAAGACAAGAGACACAAAATGTGGCAGCTAGCCAGGGACAAACCCCAATGCAAGGAAACCCTTTGATCAATTCTTCTTTAATCTTCAATAGTTCAGTGGAGAGAAATAGTGTAATTCAGAAATCTGTAATTTTATAACAGAAGCAGCAGCGAACCCTAAATCAGCAAAGCCAAACTTAGTCGAACAGCCCCGGATTGACCTCTAATCAACCTTGAAGAACTCGGTCTTCAACAGCAAACTTTGGCAACCCAAAACAACCCTTGGTCAACAGTCAAAGATCAGCAGTTTGTGGTCAACCCTAACCAGTCAACGTTGGTCAACACAACCCTAGAAAAGTCAACACATGTCAGTGCTTGGTCAATGCTGGTCAACACAACCCTAGAAAAGTCAACACAAGTCAACGCTTGGTCAACGCAAGTCTAGAAAAAGTCAAGGCTGCCCAGAGAGTCAACACTGCCCTAAAATCAGTGAAACTTGCCCTAAACAGAAAATGCATCCTTCTTGCACATGTGAGAGAAGTTGCTCCTTTGCTGGCCCAATGAGATGAGGAGAGAGAAGATGAGCTGAGATGAGATGAGTTGATAATGACTCAACCTCACTTGTACGTACATGATTTGTTGGGCATGTGTGCCACACATTTAGCTGTTGGCGGACCTTGACAATTTGTCAAGTAAATACAAATAAATTCATATATCCATAATTACTTGTTGGAATCGAATGACCTTCAAATAATTCCTACACCTCTCGACAAGAGGAATCTAGGAAAAATATCCACTTCCATAAATAAGGTGACCCACATGGAGTTTGGCCCTAGTTGCCATGCCTAATGCTAGGGAAATAATAATACTTCACATAAAGCTTGCCTTTAGATGTCTAATTAGATAAAGTCCCGTAAAGAGGTTACCTCCTTATATTAGGGATGGTTAGATGGACAATCCTATTAGGTGTTTCCAATCCCTAAGGGGAAGTGACATGTTCCAAGTTAGCCCATCAATCCACACTTGTGTGTGAGAATGGTGGTCGCAAGATGGGAAATACTTTCGAGCAAGGTGCCAAAGCCAGGTTACTAGTAAAAGGAGGTCCAACATCCTGAGTGTATAGATCTAAAGAATGACCAATTGTGGAGGCGCGAGTTACCCCTTTCCTCGACCTACTTTTTCCACCCCTCTAGTGCGCCTTTTACTTCTTTATGATTTGCTTTGATTTGGGTGCATAGCTTAGGATCCCGAGCTTGTTTTGAGATTTTCCATTACCCCTTAATGACGAATTAGTTTATCGCTCGTAAAAGTTGGGATAATACAAGAGTTCCTTTTATGCATGAAGCATTATGTGCTTGAGGAACTCGTTGATGGCTAATGAGGGGGGTAGAGCTCATGTTAGGCTTTTGTTCACATGATGATCAAATGTCCCAAACATCTTTTGCATTTTTCATTTTTCTTTATTGTGGCTTTCTTATGCTTTGATTTTTCTTTTAGTTGCATCAACCTCCATGGACAAACATGAATAACGGGAAAAATGGAAAGAGGTAACTATGGTATAATCATGGACATATTACTTCAATTAGAGTTTCCCCAGTAGTGCCCTTCCTAAAACCCTAATGCCTCAAAGAAGGTTGCACTGGAATAAAGTCAAAGAATAGCCTCCCAGGTTATGTGAGGGAACAAGAATACAAACAAGACCAATCAATCATCCAGTTTTCCCCTTGATCCATATTAATATGCCCATAACATTAAGTGAAAGCACATGATTGCAAAATGGTTAAAGTACCTACCGATGAAGACCCACCTTCCTTCAAGAAGGAATGTCGAATGGGAGAAAGAAATCTTATTGAAGCAAGAAGTGGAGGATCCTAGCATCTTGTCATGTGCTAATCATATAGGGTTGTTGGTTGGTTGGGTATCCAACGAGGAGAAAAATTCTCCTATGTGTTACCCACATTTTGGTGGGTAACAATGTACATATCAAATCTCTCCCTTTGATGTTGCTCAACTAATTGAGATGATGTTGCAGCCCCATCAAGGTTCATCCTTTCAATCCTCTCAATCACATCATCCAATTGAAACTCCTATTTTGATGAGGTGATTAGATCTTCTACATGACAAGGAGATGGCACTTCCAAAGGGGATTCTATAGATTGATTTAAGATAGGGGTTTCTCACTTCAAGATGTGGAATCTCATTATCAAACTCATGATGTCCTTACATGGGTGCATCTATCTGGATGATCAAGTTGTCGCTTGATCATCACGTCATTCTTAAAGGATTCAAGAGAGACTACGTCTTTGGAAAGGAATGAACATTTTTGTTTCCTCATAATAAAATGATATGCTTTGGTGGTATTTGAGTACCTACCGATGAAGACCCACCTTCCTTCAAGAAGGAATGTCGAATGGGAGAAAGAAACCCTATTGAACCAAGAAGTGGAGAATCCTAGCATCTTGTCATGTGCTAATCATATAGGGTTGTTGGTTGGCCACCTATCCAATGAGGAGAAAAATTCTCCTATGGGTTACCCACATTTTGGTGGGTAACAATGTACATATCAAATCTCTCCCTTTGATGTTGCTCAACTAATTGAGATGATGTTGCAGCCCCATCAAGGTTCATCCTTTCAATCCTCTCAATCACATCATCCAATTGAACCTCCTATTTTGATGAGGTGATTAGATCTTCTACATGATAGGGAGATGGCACTTCCAAAGGGGATTCTAGAGATTGATTTAAGATAGGGGTTTCTCGCTTCAAGATGTGGAATCTCATTATCAAACTCATGATGTCTTTACAAGGGTGCATCTATCTGGATGATCAAGTTGTCGCTCGATCATCATGTCATTCTTAAAGGATTCAAGAGAGACCACGTCTCTGGGAGGAATGAACTTTTTTGTTTCCTCATAATAAAATGATATGCTTTGGTGGTATTTGAGTACCCAAGGAAGACGTAATTTTGACTCCTTGCACCTAGTTTGTTTCTTTGGTCCTTACGAATTAAGGCATAACAAGCCAAACCAAAAACCATGAGAGCTCACCAAAGGAATATAATTATACCACATTTCATAAGGAGTCTTCTTTCCAAAAGCATGAGATGGACTTTTGTTTCTCAAATACATTGCACACAAAACTGCATCAACTTCACATTCTTGAAAAATAGCATTGAACATACCATATTCAAGAGTGTTTTATTCGTTCTTTTTGTTACATTATTTTGTTAAGGATTGTATGAAATGGTAGTTTGATGCTTGATCCCCTGTTAGTGAAGATAGTTTTCAAAACCATTAGAATTATATTCCCCTCCATCATTAGTACGAAAAGTGTTGATAAGAGATTGTGCTTCATCTTTAATCCATACATGAAAATTTTTAAAAGTTCAAATGCTTGAGATTTATGTTTCAACAAACAAACCCAACACATCTTGGAGTAATCATCAATAAAAGATACAATATAGGTATTACCAAAAGTAAATGCAATGAGCATGAGGCCACACAAATCTATGTGTATCAACTCTAGCTTTCTACATACTCTTGAAGTGGAACCATGAAGCAAATTCAGGAGCTTTAACTTTTTCTTCCTTTTGTTCATGCTTTTCTTCAATCTTTTCCCATCGAAGCTTATATGTTTTTCTTCATGTTTATTCTTGCCATAATAAACACAATGAAAATCAACTATGTCACCTTGATTATGCCTACCCCACTACCCGTGAAATTCTTCTTTCCACGCCCTCTCTTACTACCTCCTCATGTGATTGATTCTTCCCTTTTTGAACAAGGCACACAATCACTCCAATGGGATGAAGCTAAATTGTCTTCATGTAAAATTTCTCGCATTCTCCACCAAAAAGTCAAAATTGAGGAACTTCAATTGGATAAGAGCTTGAAGTGACTCAAGATAGTGAGAATATGTGGGTTATAGGACCTTGATGAAGGCCATGAGAGCAATGTCTATCTTCACACTAGTGGTAGCAATGCGCATTGAGAAATCAATAGGGCTACAATTGAGGTGATTTCTCTTAAACTTGATAACTGCTTGTGATGTTCTTTTACTTTTCTTGATTATTAGCTTCTTCTTTTATTATTATGTTGTTCTTATCATCAAACAAAAAACCAAAACATGAAGATAAATAGTACACAAAGGCACAAGATGTAGGTTGCTAGCCAGGGCCAAAACCTCTCATCTCGAGAGGAAAACCCACAAATCTCTTCTCTTCTTATAGATTCTTCAAATGACAAATTCCAAGACCTCTATACCAAGAACAAAACCCTTCCAAGACCAAGTCAAATCTTATGGAGGATGTGTTGCTTCTTACCAAGTCAAACCATGTCAAATGTCTTCCAATTGCAAAACTTTGACCCCGGGCTTCAAATTTTTGACCCTTGCTACAAGTCTGAAATTTTTCAGCCCCTGCAACCGCTGCTACTTTCACACATGTGGGAAAATTTAGGGCTTCTAAGACTTCCTTTGCTTAGGTTGTTTCTTCTTCTAGGACTAGTAGGAGACCAAATTGACTTATCTTCTTCCAACTTCGATCCTTTCCTTTGTTGAGAAATCTAGGGCATGACTAGTTAAAAGATTTCTTTGCATGATAATGGCTTGTGATATACTTTTACTTCTTAGCTTATAGTCTTTTCTTCATTATGTTATTATTGAGTTATCCTCATCAAGACAATTACCAATATGCACAATAAAAGACAAGTGACACAGTATGTTGGCTTCTCAACCAGGGCCAAAACCTCTCACTTCTTAAGAGGAAAACCCGATCAAAATTCTTCTTCTAGATCTTCAATTAATGAGTACCAAGTCCATGACACAAACCCTTGACTCTAGTATCCTCCCAAGAACCTTGCCACTGACCTTGATCAAGACAATTACCAATATGCACAATAAAAGACAAGTGACACAGTATGTTGGCTTCTCAGCCAAGGCCAGAACCTCTCACCTCTTGAGAGGAAAACCCGATCAAAATTCTTCTTCTAGATCTTCAATTGATGAGTACCAAGACCATGACACAAACCCTTGACTCTAGTATCCTCCCAAGAACCTTGTCACTAACCTTGATGCTCTACCTATTCCCTTTCTCGACTTTCCTCTTAATCTTGAACTGCCTTCCCTGGCTCCTAGAGAAACTCAGTCTCTATTCTTCACAATGCTCCTTCTCAGCATCCTCTAGAGAATCTCGGTCTCTAGGCTTTCATTGATCTTCTCTAGAGAAACTCAGTCTCTAGATCTCTATCTCAGTCACCCAGAAGAATCCTTCTTTTGTTGCCCCAAAAGAAACCTCTCCTTAACTTGCTTAGAAGAAACCTCTTCTTCACTTTCCCAGAAGAAACCTCTCCTTCACTTTCCTAGAAGAAACCTCTCCTTCGCTTGCTCAGAAGAAACCTCTTCTTCTCTTTCCCAGAAGAAATCTTTCCTCTTTGCTGCCCCAGAAGAATCTCTCTTTCGCTTGATCCCAAAAGAAACCTCTTCTTCGCTTGCGTAGAAGAAACCTTTCCTCTTCGTTGCCCCAGAAGAATCTCTCCTTTACTTGGTCCTAGAAGAAACCGTACTTCGCAATACCCAAAAGAATCTCCTTCGCTATACTTTCTTCACACTTCTTTTGTTGGACTCTACTTCGCACTTCTTCTTGATTGAATGCTTGTCAAGTTGCTTGCACTAAGTGAGGCTGAGTGTGGCTTATATATACGCCTTTCATCATGTCCTTTAGGCCGACATGATCACTTGTGGTTAGGCCGACTTCTTCTAGCATGTTCTTCCATCGTTATAGGCTGACTTGAAGAGGATAAGTGACAAGGTCTTGGAAGATACTTTACATAGACAAATTTGACATTTTACAAAGTGTAACATGACTTCATTACATGACAATGACTATCATTTTATGACTAGTTGACAAATAATTCCTAAAGACTCTCAACGGGAGTCTTGACTTAAAAATAAAATCTCTTTCTCATGAAACCTATGAAGCAAGTAATACAATAAATTTATTTTTCTTGTTTACATCACATTACATAAAATCATAATTACATGTCATTATGAAGACCGAACCTAGTTACACTTTTCAACACTCCCTCTTAACTTTCATTGTGTCCTTTAGGCTGACATGATCACTTCTGGTTAGGCCGACTTCTTCTAGCATGTTCTTCCATTGTTGTAGGTTGACTTGAAGAGGATAAGTGACAAGGTCTTGGAGGATACTTTACATAGACAAATTTGACCTTCTACAAAGTGTAACATGACTTCATTACATGACAATGAGACTACCATTTTATGACTAGATGACAAATAATTCCTAAAGACTCTCAATGGGAGTCTGGACTTAAAAATAAAATCTGTAGCTCATAAAACCCATGAAGCAAGTAATACAATAAATTTTTATTTCTTCTTTACATCACATTACATAAAATCATAATTACATGTCATTATGAAGACCGAACCTAGTTACACTTTTCAACATTCCCTCTTAACTAGGGAGGTATTCATAATGGTACTTGGACTTTCTCAATTTGAAGAATTTCTCATAAGAAGAATTTAGATTGGTAACTCATTTGTGTAGCGTCATATCAGCCAACATTGTTACATAGCAAGGCCTTGACTAACAGCTCCTTATCTCCACAAGATATGAGCTCAATGCTGGCGAGACCAATGATTTATAATCATCCTCATCGTTGTCTCTCTTAGAACATCCCTGCCCAAGTACTCAGGGTGTGTTCCATGAGGACTATTCTTATCTTGGACTCCCTAGTCCTCAAAGAATATCGGTCCTCCATGACTACTCTTCCATTGGATGCCCTATCTCATCCCCAAAGAGTATCAGATGCCAAATGATTACCCGCTCCTCTATTCTGTCTTCCAAGTGAAGACCAGAATGACATGTCTATCCCTCCCTTTCAAATAAGGAGGACATATTCCAATAAAGGAATGTACTCATTTCTATCGAAAAGGAATGTACCTAAGCTCCCTCTTGTCTTAGGAATTTCCAAGTTTCTTCCAAGTAAGAAACGTCTTTTCAGGCTCCCTCTTAACTAGGGACCTACAGCAACTCCTCATGTGGAACAACAAGTTGCCTAAAGAACTCCTCTCTTCTTCAATGTCATCAATTTCTTTTGTCATGGAGTCTTCATCTTTCAGGGACTTCTTCAAAGGGCACAAACCATCCATCACTTTCATCCATGAGTTAGTTATGTCCTCATTTCATCAGAAAGTGATCCATCAGTTTTCCATCTGGATTTGTTTTATGTCATTTTGCTTTCATTACATGTTTTCCGGAAGGATCTTACATCCCTCAATATGGTCCTCTTGGAAGTCATCCACAAATCTTCCCTTTGGCAGTCCTACATAAGCCCATCCAGATATTAGTTCAAAAATAAGAGATGAACACTTAAATCAAAATTACCTTGTCATGGTCTTTCATCATGACATCTTCTTGTAGGTATCAGCATCCTGCATGCAAATTGACACATTTCCCAAATATATCCATTGCCAAGGGTTTCCATTTTTTTCTAAATCATATCAGAGTCTTCATATCATTCTGGGAGATATTATAGTCAACTCTTCCTGGACTCGGATGTTGAATGCCTTTTACCTTTGTTGCATACTTTCACGATCTCTTCCTTTCTTTTCACACTTCATTCCCAAGAGCTTCCAATTAGAGTTCCTCAATTGTAGTCAGCTTCCTCATGATTCATACGAGAACATATTATGTTGGTTTTATCTAGTGCGACTTATGCCTTTCTGCAATCTTTCAGGGGAGGAGATCCTTTCTTCTTTTGATCATGTTTTCCCAAGAAGGAAATAGTGATCCATATTATCTACAACTATATGACATGACTTTCATAATAATCTATGTAAGCATACATACCTCATCTTTCCTTTCGGTCATCCAGACTTCCTGTAGTAGCTTCATTTGAAAGAACTTTAACCTTTAAACTTGCTTTCATGTTATGTCATCATACCATCATCCCTTGAATCCCACAAGTTGGAATTCGTGATAAGACTCTTGCTTCCTTTCTAAATCGGTGAATCCTTTGATGTGGATTCCATCTGACAAACTTGAGGATCTTTCATATCCTCGTCCATCATATGTTTCCTTATTGACTATTTGTATGATGATCTCAGTCGATGATGACCTCTACTTCTTTCTATAAGTATTACTAGAGGTTTCAATGACGTTTCCAAGAGCTCTCATTCTTTGTAAGTAATAGTACTTGATCCAGACATCCTTTCTGCTTTCCATGTCAAGAGTTCTTACTTCTAATGCTTCTATCATGATGCTATTTTCTAATCTGATGCATCCTATCTTATTTACATTGCTTCCTATTTACAAGTAGAAAGTACCTACTTCGTGAAGAAGATCATCTCATTCATAGTAGAGATCTTTTACTTCTTCATTCTTACACTTCTTTGACTCGGGCTCTTTCACTTCTTCAACAATGTGGGCTTCTTGCCTATTCCGCTTGTCCTTACTACGTTTAGGATAAGCTCTTCTATAGTGCCCAAGTTCATCACATCCATAGCACCTTGTTGAAGGAAATGTAACTAAGTTAGGTCTTCATAAATGTAATTTTGATATTTGTACTTATTCAAAAAAGAGAAATTATTTTCGAATTATTTGTCAATGAGTTTCTTGCTCATTGAAAATAGGTCAAGCACATTTTGAAGTGCTTCTAAAGAATCAAAATCAAAATATAATTATGATAAGACCCTTTGAGGGCATGTTACATCATGTAAGTCATCATACAAGGTCATGGGAACACCTCCAAGCATGGTCAAATCCTCTCCTAGCACCAACGAAGTCTACAAGTATCAAAACGACGAGTAAAAATTGAATTATAGTGCAAACTGAAAGTCGGACTTAAAGACAGTCAAGTCGGCCTAAAGAGGAAGGACAAACCTCTATTTATAGAGCTTGTCCACTCCTCATTCAATGTGGAAAACAAGCTCTAAAATCCGCAAGAAGGAGACAAGCAGGACAAAGACAAGGCAAGAAGAAGGGTTTGCTAGGGCAGCAAAGAAAGAAGGAAGGATAGCGAAGGTGCAGGGTTGCTTTCTAGGGTTTCTGTAGCCACACGTGTGAAGAGATAAGGGACATTCTGCAGCCAAATTAGCAGTGAAGTAACATGGGTATATTCATCATGGTTTAGGCCAGTAATTAGGCCTACAAAGGCCTCCTACTCCAACGAAGAAGAAGAACTCTCAAGCGAAGTAAGGAAGCAGAAAGTTGAAGTATGAAGCATTGTTTCTAGCCTAGCAGTCACACGTGCGAGGTGCAACAAGGGTATGACAGTAGGCAGTCATTTTGTTTGGGTAAGAGATCAAGCCTCCAAAGGCTCACAAGCTTAGTGAAGGAGCCCCTCTCTCTAAGGCGAAAAAGACTCTAATTGGAAGATAAAGTGTTGGAAGACAAAGTGCCAAAAGAAGTGTCGGAAGATGTGCTGGTAGTGACAGTGCAGAAAGAGGAAGGATTTGACTTATGCTTGGAGGATATCCTAGTCAAGGGTCTAGGGTTTGGCAGTTGTTCAAATAAGAAGCTTCAATAAGAGAAATCTTACAAAGGGTTTTCTCTCTCAAGAGTGGAGAGGGTTTGTCCCTGGCAAAGAGCCAAAATTTTGGGTTATTGTTATTTTGTTTTGGTAGCAGTTTGATGAAGCACACACACATGCACTAATAAGAAGATGAAAAAGTATAAGCTAACTAGAAAAAGTAAAAAGCCTTCACAAATTGTTATCAAGTTTTGGAGAATCATCACAACGCTACTTTGCCCTAGATTCTCTAACATGGTTTCAGAGCTAAGGTGACACATCAAGGAAAGGGCAACTCAAGAACAATCTTCAAGAAGAAGCATCTACAAAGTTGAAGCATCAAGCTGAGAAGTCTCGATCACTTCAAGAACAAGAAGGGTCTACAATCCATGATTCATCAAGAAGGTCTACAAAGCTAGAAAAAGAGCCTTATATAAAGGCACCTACAAAGAAGAGCAGATTGAAGCGGGACTGACATCAAGCTACAAGTCTTCAAGCAAACCTCATCACCAAGCAACTCCACTTGGAGAAGGCAACTTGAAGAACATCAAGATCCAGGGAAGACAAGCCATTAAGCTTTCAAAGAGGAAGCAAATCCATTACATTTCAAAATCTATCAAGTACATGTCCCCTTCTGAATATATTTCAATGTCTTTTTGCAAGGAAAGCAATAAATTGGTAGGTACCAATAACTTTCTTGCATGGAACAAGAGGACTGATCTACTACTCAAGGAAAATGAACTCCTAGAGCATGTCAAAGGGAATATCAAGTACATGTCCCCTTCTGAATATATTTCAATGTCTTTTTGCAAGGAAAGCAATAAATTGGTAGGTACCAATAACTTTCTTGCATGGAACAAGAGGATTGATCTACTACTCAAGGAGAATGAACTCCTAGAGCATGTCAAAGGGAATATCACTATCCTTGCTAAGGAACAGACTCAAGCTTTAGCCAAGTACAATAAGGATGAGACAAGAGCTCAAAGGATTCTGATAGAATCAATCAAAGACTCTCATTCCCTATGTCTCCAAGTTTGAGACATCAAAAGAAATTTATGATAAGCTAGTACAGCTATTCTCGATATCCACAACTAGAGAAGTAATATCTCTGAGGAATGAATTGTACAAGACAAAGATAGCAAAGGAAGGAATAGCTCCCTACTTCATGAAAATCTCTGAAATGAGAGATCAACTTCAAGAGTTTGGGGAAGTCATGTTTGACAGAGATATGACAACTGTACTACTCAATGCTCTACCTGAGGAGTGGGGAAACTTCACATCTAGCATATATGCCAAGAAGGAAGCAACCACTCTCAGTGAAATGTGGTCTCTGTGCAAAACTAAGGAAACCAAACTTAAGGCAAAAGAAGATGTGGGATCAAAGGAGCAAGCATTTGCTACCATAGCCAAAAGAAAGGGTAAATTTCACAAGCTTGGTCCATGAAGAACAAACAACAAAGACATGTCCAAGATCTAATGTTTTGGATGTCAAGAATACAGACACTATAAAAGGAATTGTCCTAAGCTTAAGAAGGGCAACAATAACAAAAGGAAGAGGGAAGAAGCTCACATAACTCTAAGAGATGAAAGAAGAAGGAAAGAAGCAAAAGAAGGAAGATCCTCTGGATCTCTACTATGACTAGGACAAACTCTTTACTTCTAGACTTCTTTCAAAGTTTTGCGTAGAATATGAGCATGTAGGAATAAATTAAATTGCATGGCTAGAATCTAGCAGCATAATGTACAGAGTCCTAGACACTCATGTATATGTAGCATTTATGATAAGAACAAAAATGCATAAGTAGAAATATCTTCTAGAATATAGGAGCATGACAAATATAGCTCCAGATATTCGTGTAGAAGAAGCATACCTAGTATAGGACCTCATATATGATGAAAGAAAATTGATCATGATAAGAATCTTAGAAAACCTACATCATCAAAAAGAAAGAAAACATTTGTGAGGTAAGGATCTTTAAAACCCTATGATAGAATCTTCAAAAGAAGCTTTATGGACCAAAGCAAATGTCTCATTGGGAATCCCATTCATGGGTTTCAAGAAAAGAATGATATGCAGGGAAACTAAGATGAAGCAAGAAGGGCCACACCAAAGGATGATCAAAGGAGAATCAAGATGAGGTATGTATGCATCAAAGTTTAAAGTCATGTTATCACTTGTATATTATCAAATTCATGGGTATAATTCTATAACATGATCAAGCATGAAAGAATCTCTTTCACCAAGAACATGCTCGAAGGCATGTACCACAATGCGATGAAGGTCAACAAAAAGAATATGCTCACATAAGGAGCATAAGATTGCTGACTAAGAAGCAAGAAGAAACGCTGACAAATCCAGAAAGCAAGCATCAAAGAAATGCTCTCACAAGAAGCATTAGATGGTTGACCTATCTATCTAAGGAGAAGCAAATGAAGAAAGAGATAGCGCATGTGAAGAACACCATGATCACCAAGAATCACAATCTGACAAAATGCCTTGAAAGATAAATCCCGAAAGAAGGCAGGACAACTCTAATAAAGGAAGAAAGGATCCTTGACACCTATGAAGGCCTTGGAAATATAAAAGGTGCAGATAATTGATTCTACTCTATGAAGATGTCGTGATGAAGAAGCCATCCAAGAAAAGGAAAAGCAATGTTGAAGCAATATCAGGATGAATTCATAATGGGCTACTAGGTCAAAGCATATAACCTAGCAAGTACGATGGAGCATCCATAAGGAGAGCATTCCGAAGCATGGACAAGATGATAAAAGAGTAGCCAAGACGACAAGAAGAACCTGATAGTCACTTTCCACGAAGCAATGACATGACAAACCAAGAAGGAAAGTGATCAATGGATGGTGCCCTGCCTAGAAGAAGCTCAATCAAAGACTTCATGACATCAAGAAAGGAAGAAGATCAAGCAATCTGAAGGACAGACGAAGAAGAAGTTGTTGATGAAGGAGAGAGTCCCCAGTTAAGAGGGAGCTCTGACAGGTCCTTGGTCAAGAGGGAGTTTTCGGATCACCCCTTATTACAAAGGAGTGACAATTGTATTTTCCATTTCATGGGTCATGCACTAGACTAGGACTAACAGCCATAAGTCTAGATGAAGGCCATGAATGGAAATGTAGACACAAGATAGACACAACATTCTTGTCTTCTTTTGGGAATAAAGAATGGGCGGATTAGGTAATCATCTGGCATCTGATACTCTTTGAGGATGTGTAGGGCATCCAAGACAAGAGTAGGCACGAGGACTGATATTCTTTGAGGGTTGGGAACCCAAGATAAGAATAGTCCTAGAAGGTCATACTCGAAGAACACCCGAGTGGGTATGTACCTTGAGAGACAATGATGAAGGTGTTTATAAATCATTGGTCTCACCAGCATTGTAGCTCATGGTCTCATAAAGAGATGGAGTTGTTAGTCAAGGCCTTGCACTATGACAATGTTGATGAATACAATGTAGGGTTTGTCCTGATGAATATGATGCTATAACAAATGGATTGCAAATCCGATTTCTCTTATGTGAATTCTTCAAGATTGAAAATTGCCAAACATCTTGTAGTGTTGTATGAATACCTCCCTAGTTAAGAGGAGTGTTGAAGGAAATGTAACTAGGCTAGGTCTTCATAAATGTAATTTTGATATTTGTACTTATTCAAGAAAAGAGAAATTATTTTTGAATTATTTGTCAATGAGTTTCTTGCTCATTGAAAATAGGTCAAGCACATTTTGAAGTGCTTCTAAAGAGTCAAAATCAAAATGTAATTATGATAAGACCCTTTGAGGGCATGTTACATCATGTAAGTCATCATACAAGGTCATAGGAACACCTCCAAGCATGGTCAAATCCTCCCCTAGCACCAACGAAGTCTACAAGCAGCAAAACAATGGGTAAAAAATGAATTATAGTGCAAACTGTAAGTCGGCCTTAAAGACAGGCAAGTCAGCCTAAAGAGGAGGGACAAACCTCTATTTATAGAGATTGTCCACTCCTCATTCAATTTGGAAAATAAGCTCTGAAATCCGCGAGTAAGAAGGACACAAGCAGGACGAAGGCAAGGCAAGAAGAAGGGTCTGTTAGGGTAACAAAGAAAGGAAGGGCAGCAAAGGTGCAGGGTTGTTTTCTACAGTTTCTACAACCACACGTGCGAAGAGATAAGGGACAGTCTGCGGCCAGATCAGTAGTGAAGTAACAGGGGTATATTCGTCATGGTTTCAGCTAGTAGGTAGGCCTACAAAGGCCTCCTACCCCAGCGAAGAAGAAGAAATCTCAAGCGAAGTAAGGAAGCAAGAAGTTGAAGTATGAAGTACTGTTTCTAGGGCTAACAGTCACACGTGCGAGGTGCGGCAAGGGTATGACAACAGAAAGTCCTTTTGTTTGGGTAAGAGATCAAGCCTCCAAAGGCTCACAAGCCTAGTGAAGGAGCCCATCTATCTAAGGTGAAAAAGACTCTAATTGGAAGACAAAGTGCCAGAAGATGTGACGGAAGTGACAGTGCAGAAAGAGGAAGGATTTGACTTATGCTTGGAGGATATCCTAGTCAAGGGTCTAGGGTTTGGCAGTTGTTCAAATAAGAAGCTTCAATAACAAAATTCTTACAAAGGATTTTCCTCTCAAGAGTGGATAGGGTTTGTACCTAACAGAGAGCCAAAATTTTGTGTTCTTGTTATTTTGTTTTGGTAGCAGTTTAATGAAGCAAACACACATGCACTAATAAGAAGAAAAAGATGTATAAGCTAACTAGAAAAAGTAAAAAGACGTCACAAATTGTTATAAAGTCTCGGAGAATCATCACAACACTTTGCCCTAGATTCTCTAACACACCTTACCTTCCCTTTCTTTTGAGGACCAAACTTCCAAACTTTCCCTTTTCTTCTTGCCATATATGCTTGATTTTGCTCACTTTGTCCAATACCAACCTTTGCCTTCAGTCTAGTTTCTTCAATCTTACAATGTGACCATATATCTTGAAATGGAATAGTGTCTTTCTTTCCATATAAACTTGAAGTGAAGTTACACCATTCTTCCGGTAATGCATTTAGTACCATTGTGGTCATCTCTCTATCAGACATGACTTCTCCCAACTCTTGTAGTTGATCCCAAATTTATGATATCCTCATAAAGTATGAGGCTATTCCATCTTCCTTGGATATCTTTAGTTCGTAGAGTTCTTGCCTTAATGAGATTACTTCTCCTGCAGTACTTACGGAAAACAACTCTACCAAATTGTCATATATAGCTTTTGCAGTCTCCAACTTAGATACATATGGGATTAGAGAGTCTTTTATAGATCTATAAGAATCCTCTGCGCTTTCACTTCTCCCTTCATGAATCTAGCATGTGCTTTAGTATCTTCCTTTGGAGGCTAGGTTATTGATCCCTTGATGTGATCCATGACCTCATTCTCAATATGATTTAGGTCCATCCTTTTCCTTGATGCAAGTTAATTTGTAGCCTCAACCAATTTATTGCTTTCCTTGCAAAAAGACATTTTGTTATTATCATATATATTCATAGACTTACTTGAGAGATTGATGCTTACTTCCTCCTTAATCTTGATGTTGATAGAGGATTTTCTTCTTGAGAGATTGATGAGAGAGAGCTTGATTCACAATCCTCCGCGAATGATTTAGACTTCCTTCTTTCATGAAGAAGGTTTCAAGACTCTTGTTGGTGTAGATTTCTTTGATCTAGGGTTTTGAAGATCTTAACCATGGTAGCCCTAGAATCTGTTGTGATCCTTCTTTGATGCTTGATGTCTTCTTGATTAGATAGCTTGGAGTTCTTCAACTTGCTTTGATCCTTCTATGAAGCTCAATTCTCATGTGTAAACTTGCTTTGAATGCCCCTTTATGACTTCAACACCTAAGCTCTGATAGCATGTTGAGAAACCACGGGCATGAATAGTTAAAAAATTTCTCTGCTTGATAATTGTTAGTATCCTCTCAAGAACCTTGTCACTAACCTTGATGCTCTACCTCTTCCCTTTCATGACTTGCCTCTTGATCTTGAACTGCCTTCCTCGGCTCCTTCTAGAGAAACTCGGTCTCTATTCCTCATAATGTTCCTTCTTGACTTCCTCTAGAAATTCTAGGTCTCTAGGCTTTTACTGATCTTCTCTAGAGAAACTCGGTCTCTAGATCTCTATCTCGGTCACCCAGAAGAATCCTTCTTTTGCTGCCCCAGAAGAAACCTCTCCTTCGCTTGCTCAAAAGAAACCTCTTCTTTGCTTGCCTAGAAGAAACCTTTCCTCTTCGCAGCCCCAGAAGAATCTCTCCTTCGCTTGATCCCAGAAGAAACCTCTTCTTCGCTTGCCTATAAGAAACCTTTCCTCTTCGCTGCCCCAAAAGAATCTCTCCTTCGCTTGATCCCAAAGAAAACCCTACTTCGCAATACCCAGAAGAATCTCCTTCGCTATACTTTCTTCGCACTCCGTTTGTTGGACTCTACTTCGCACTTCTTCTTGATCGAATGCTTGTCGAGTTGCTTGCCCTAAGTGAGGCCGAGTGTGGCTTATATATACACCTTTCATCATGTCCTTTAGGCTGACATGATCACTTGTGGTTAGGCCGACTTCTTCTAGCACGTTCTTCCATGGTTGTAAGCCAACTTGAAGAGGATAAGTAAAAAGGTCTTAGAGGATACTTTACATAGACAAATTTGGCGTTTTACAAAGTGTAACATGACTTCATTACATGACAATGACTCTATCTTTTATGACTAGATGACAAATAATTCCTAAAGACTCTCAATGGGAGTCTCGACTCAAAAATAAAATATCTTGCTTATGAAACCCATGAAGCAAGTAATACAATAAATTTATTTTTCTTCCTTACATCACATTACATAAAATCATAATTACATGTCATTATGAAGACCGTACCTAGTTACACTTTTCAACATCCTTGCTCCTTGAGTACTTCAAAAATAAAATAAAAAAAGATTTGTCCTAATGATGGACCCCCTTTGGGGTTTGAAACGTCGACTCAATGAACAAAAGACTGTGGACAATCCGCATCATACCACAGCAAAAAAATTCCACAGAAGCCTGAAATCTAACATTACTTCAACCTTGATGCGGCAGAAACCCTAGCTCGCCTTCACACATGTGAGAGAGAGAGGTTGAAAAAACCCAAAAAACTTGGTATTCCTTCTTCCTTCTAGTCCTTTGCTTGCCTTCTTCTTGTCCTTCACTTGAATGATGAGTGAATGAGTGAGTGAGAAAATGAGGTCGAATGGTCTCTTATATATAGCCCTTCCAAGAGTTTTAACCTCCCTAAATAGACCTCTTACCCACCATTTTGTGGGTGATATCCCTAGGAGAATTTTTTTCTCCAAGATGGTCCTCAGCCGACAATCCCTTACAGCCACCAACTAGCTCATTGTGCCATTTATCTGCCACCCTCACCCATCTTCCATGATCGTATGTTTGAAGGTGGGACTCCCAAACCTAAAGGTATGCCTTGTCATTCCATAATTGAGTATTGCAGTTTGCTTATCATGGACACTTTTGGGCATGGATTACTGGGGGATTCAACAGAAAGAATGGGCTAGGTATATGCTCTTGTCCCCTAGACCCCTTTTAGATATTAACCTTGGATTATAGTCTCGTGGGATCTATTTCACTGACCATTTGGCTTTAGGGATGGTATTTCACAGGAAACCCTGATTTTGGTTGTATGGTCCCACTCCCTTATCTGCATATTTTACCCCCTTTCCACTCACTATTACCCCATTCATCATTTCTCCTACCTATGTCCACATAAGGTTAGCTCTCGCCCTTCCCCTTGCCGACACCTTGGGTCAAGCTTGGAATAATGCCCCGGAAGTTGATGTAGTGAAAAAGATGGCCAAGATAAAAGCATATTTGGCCACATTCAACATGAAAATGTACCACAAAATGCAAAAGATCATCGAGACAAACACATTTAGCACATGGGCAAAAGCCAATCCATGATCTCTACCCCATCATCATGGTCATCAGCCTGGTTCCTACAGGTTCTACGAGCCTCCTTCATCATATAGGAACCCGTGATTGCCCCAACCCTTGGTGGGCAATGAATCGCCCTATCTTAAAAGGGGGTATTCACTAATATATCTTATGCCCCTTCAGCCCCGAGCAGTTGATCAAAGAAAATCATAAAAAGGCAAAAGGAATATAAAGTTGGAAAAATCAAGATCGAGGCACCTCATGTACCACGATTGCTCCCTCTTATACATTATAAGCCCAAGTGTGGGATTCCCTTTTATTAGCTACCCTTGTACCCCAAAATGTGGCCCAAGGCTGCCCCTTCTCATCCCCTACTTCATTCACCTATCTGTCACATGCCACCACCTTTTGAAGGATGTACTTTGAACATATTATCCCCTTTAGAAGTAGAAAACCACCTAATAAAATACTTGGTTAACCCCATTTGGAGTTTAGGAGACATTGACACATCCCAAAGCCCATTATGGAAGGGCAGGCCATTATGAAGTCCCCACCTGTGGTCCATGGTTAGTAAGCTCATTTACTCGATTTCTCTAATGACTTGTTGTACTGGAAGGCTAGGGGACGCATTGGATCTTATGCAAGATTGCAGATGATATCCATCTTGGGTTTGGGCTCCCTATACGGGGTCCTAATCCTCCAAGCGGCTACATTGGCACATGTAGGGTGTGCATTGAGATCCATGGGCCTCCACAGCAGTAGACAGTACTCCATGGATCCCCGAGGATGTTCAAAGATGCCCCAGATTCACCCATTGGATGAGGACGATGCACCTAGTTCACCTTTTCCCAATCGGCCCCATAGATGTACCATACACTTGGCAACTAACCCAAGACTTGTGGGATGACGTGGCATCACCTACACCATCATCAAAGCCCTTGCAGATGATATACAGAGCTTATTCAACTTATTAGGAGACCCATGAAGTTATTATTGTGCCCCCACACCCTCTGGGAGCACCACGGGTTTATTGTTTAGAGAACAGGGGTTTAGGGTTTAGGGTTTAGGGTTAAAATAAAACTGAGAATAAGGCTTATGCAGAAAATACTGAAACAGAAACAAGATATTGAAATGTTGAAATGCTAAGTGAATAAGCACATAAACAAATAAACTACAAAGGACACTTAAAAATATTATGCAAGAGACCCATAATAAACAGGAAATGATATTGTATTATCAAACTAGCTGTCAAAGATTTTCAAAAAGCTTCTAAAGTTTTTCTACGATCCCAATATCTTGTAGAAAAACTTGAAGCATTGGAGCAGGATGGCCGGGTGATTCAAAGTTTGATGGTTAAGTCTCCCGGTCTTTCTACAGACCCGGATTCTTCCTATCTTCTAAAGTCTAGATTGGAGAATATTAATGCTGCTTACCGGAAGGAATGCCATTCTTTTTATCTTCAGCATGAAAGAGATGTTGCTACAAAGAATGAGGAAAAGCTCCAAAGGCTTTCCACAACATTTCATGACAATCTTCGTGACTTGCTGCTCCATTTGCCAACATCCAATATTTCAGATCTTCCGATCCTATTTCTGGACAAATTGTTGCTAATCAATGGATTACTCTTACTGTTGCTTCATACAATCGACAAGTATATCAATTCCAAACAGAACTGGTTGAGAGACGGGCTACTCGAACTGCAACACAAAATGCCAGAAACATTGCTCGAGAGGACATCACCAAGCATGCCAATGACATTCCTCGTGAGGAAGCCATCTCTGTTCTGGTGAAAAGAGAAGTTTCTAAATCTCTACAGGCCCAGCAACAGAAACTGGATGCAACCCTCAAACCTGTGCAAGATCAACTGGTTTTTCTTATCAGCCCGCAGATTGACAGTATGGCCTCTTCAGACCCATCTTCAGTAATGCAACATCAGCAACAACCCCAGCAGCCAAGGAAACAGCATCAGCAGCCCAGGCAACTGCGTCAGCAGCCCCAGCAGCCTCTAGGCAGTCAACCTCAGCAGCCTTCTCAACTACGCAGTCAGCCAAGACAACCTGCCCAACTACGCAATCAACCTCTCCAGCAACAGCAGCAGTAGCCTCAGCAGGCTTGGCAACCTCTGCAAAAAACCAGGGACAGCTGGGATCGCTACCGCAGAGGAAAGCAGAATCATAACTTCACTCCATTTGTTGTTGGACAATCAGCCTCTCATCTAAACCAGCATTTCCAGAATTCTGGTTTAAATCTAGAGGGTGCAGCATTTGCTCCACAACAGTCAAACAATCCTCGGAATCATGTTCGATTTCTCAACAGAGGCAAAGCTCCTCTAAACTGAGCAAGCATCATCGTCTGCACTGGTTGCCCTCGATAAACCTTTCTCATACTTGTTGCATTTGTTAGGAAAAATGACTCCCTCTAAGTTAGATTGTAGGGTTAGCAATCTTGCTATCCACAACCTATCTTCAGTTCATTTAACTTTCAGTCAAGTAAAATTACTAGGTCTAGGGCACAAGTACATTCCCAGGCCTCTCCCAATGTCCATAGATGACATTTTGAAGGAATATGTTGTTTTTTCCAGACTTTGCAAGCTCAGGCGGTTCTTTAGACTCTCTGCTAAGAATTCCTATAATCCTTTCAGATTGCCAAACCCTACTTGGGAACCGCCTATTAATGATCCCAGTTTAAACCAAGCTCTTTATAGTGGTTTAAATATTCTGTATTCTAGACTTAATTCTGTTGCTTTCATCTCTAAACCCAGTTTCTCTAGATCTCAGTTTCTTGCTCTTAGAAGTCTTCGCCGACTTCCAATTCTAAAAAAACCAACTGATAAAAATCTGGGTATTGTTATCATTGACAAAGACAAATATCTTGTCAAAGCTCACAAGCAACTATATGATCTTAATGTCTACATACCAGTTGCAGAATCCTTGTCCATCATTTTGAGGGTCCTCTTCCTCATAATGGCACCTATGGACCTCATCAAGTCACTTGGAGGGCTCTATGACATGTATTATTCATCATCTCACCACTTAAAGGCATATTATTTCATTTGTGAGCTAGTTGGGTGGGCTTGTCACAAAAGTTAAATTATTAGCATATTATTTTATTTTTGGGGATTATGTAGGCCTAGGAGACTAATTCAAACTCCTCATTAGTGTATAAATAAAAGTGAGATGAGTTCATTTGCTCATCATCACTTGGATTGGATCTCTTCTCTCTCTTGAGAATTTCGCACTTTTTCTTGGAGGATGAATTGGAGCTTTATGGATGAATTTTGATGTTTGGATTTGGTTTATCTTATCTTGGAGCTTCTATATTGTCAAAGTGTGGATGGTTGGAAATGTTCTATTACATGTAAGTACAAGCTTTTAATGTTATTATTGTTTTACAATGTCATATACATTGGATTGGGATTTTCGCTATTTTTAGGGCTAATTGTTGCATGCAGTTACTGCTTAAATTGTGGAATTTTGTCTCTATATAGCACCTCTCAATGTATGGGCCATGTAATTTTAATGAAATTTCCTAGGGATAATTCTATCAACGAATTCATCTTGATAAGCCACATCACATTTTGCAAGTCGAAGCATAAAAGTTGGAAGGTTGCTTCCCTTTGCCTTAGAAGGCTAGGGAGGCAGCCTTAAGGCCTCCTTGACTAAGAACAAGGTCCTAATTCATATTTATCATAGACTCCATTCTCCCAATACTATGGCACTAGTCTACCAATAGGTGGTCACCCAAAATCAAACATTTTTCACTTTTTTCTAGGTCTATCCAAGTTGGGTCACCTAGGGCATCATTTTCCCAACAAAATAGCCCTCCAAAAAGTTCGATCTTATAGCCCCTCCTGCACTAGTGTGTCCTCAAGGCCTCCTCCAATTTTGAAGCTATTTCGACGATGGAGTTGTGAGAAAATCCAAGCCCTAGCTCTGAGATCAAACTTTGCCCTAGTATCCCCAAGGCTAGTGCCTCTAGATTAACAATATCATTGGTTGCTAAATTTTTGCCTCCTAACCTAGGCTGGGTCCACTTGGTCCCGTGTGGTCCCATTCCTTTGAAAAGACAATTCTTCAAGAACCATTTGGGATACCAATTTCAATAAGGATTTTAGGGATTGGGAAACTCTTTCACAAGTCATATCCCCTAAACCTAACCCTCAAATCCTCCCATCCTTCTCCTAGAAGATATTGTACTTTGCTCCATTCTTGACTCTCTTCTGGAAAGGGATTGTTTGGGTCACTCTATATCCATTTGTTGATTTATCCTTCATTTGTGACTCCATATATATCGGGTCTCTTCCCATCGATGAAAGTCCATAAATAGTAGGGAACCTTAGCTGAGGTGATAATTGGCTAAGTCTTCATTTGTTGCCCTTTGTCTATCATTTGACCTTTTAGGAATCCCCTTTAGGTCCCATGCTAGTTTTAGCGGTAACATTTTGGCGTCATTGTCGGGGACACGAAACGTGTGTTTGTTTCCCATAAGACATATTGACATAACATTATTGGTGACTCCATTGGAAGATAAAGCCCTAGTTCTTTATTGAACTTTAAGGTCGATGCTTCTAGGATGAAGCAAGCATTTTTCTAAGCATCTTTAAGTTCGTCCTGGCGACTCCTACATAATTTTCGTGTATATCTCAAATAGGTTGTCTTTCTTTGATAAATTTCCCACTTTGGGCGTTGCTAGCATCCCCGGGCATCCTAATCATGTCGCGGGACGGATGGTACGTGGGGTGCCCATGTTTGATGGTGATCCACTCTCCGCAATGGACCACATAGAAAGATTTAATGCACATGCTTCAAGAGAGAAGGTTGTTCACCAAGATGTCCTAATGTTATTAGTGATGGGATCTCTCGGTGGTCATACCTCATGGCTACA
This sequence comes from Pinus taeda, assembly GCA_000404065.3. Classification (NCBI taxonomy): domain Eukaryota; kingdom Viridiplantae; phylum Streptophyta; class Pinopsida; order Pinales; family Pinaceae; genus Pinus; species Pinus taeda. The sequence goes on from APFE031702536.1 coordinate 109,298, forward strand.
TGATTATGAACCTAGGAGCATCTCATCTATTGAAGAGTTCGTTGATGGCCTTCTTAGACATTTTCAAGTACACCCTTCATTAAGCGTCCAAGAGGAAGACTTCATCGAGCATCATCAAGATATTGAGAATCTAAGTAATGAGTAGGAAGGTGAATCCTCCTTGGGTCCACATGATGAAAAGGATGATTTTGAAGACACGTGTTGGGAAGAATGAGCCTATGGAGAGTGAAGTTGAGACTAATCTTACCTTTCTCAAGGATAGTACTCCCAATGATTCTCCTTTTGAGAACCTTGAGGAAGGTGATCCCATTAGCCTCTTAGAAGACAACATTGGAGATTATTTCCATTTGAAAAAGAGAAATGAGAAGTTGTTGGCCCTCAATTTGACTGTACTCCCATTTATGACACCGACAAGGAGGATGAGGTTGAGAATGGTCCTCCCTTTCTCCCAAGCATTATTTATGAGGACATATCCATCAATACCCTTGGGAAGGAGAATTATCACTTTCCCTTGCATGAAAAGGAGCAATTAGAGATGATTGATTCTCCTTTTTGGGAAGACCTTATCTTTGATACCAACAATGATAGGATTGACAAGGCCCTCGCTCATACTTACCTTCCTTATGATTCCGGGAGTATATTCAAATCACTTGAGCCTCTAGAGTTGGATTTTTAGGAAAAGGGTCCCATTGAGACTCACCTTCCCCTTTGCCCTTTTCTATTGTTCATCATCTTGAGTCTTCACCAAGTGATTCCCTCACCCCTTATCATATGATCTCTAATGACCGTGAGCCCTTTCCCTCTTCTGAGTATAGTGTTAAGGAAGAGCCCCTCGTTGATTATGCTTTACCTCATTGGACACACCCTCAAGGTTTTGATCACTCCATGACCTCCCCTCTCCAATGTGACCATCACCTTGAGCGACCTATGTACTGCACCCCTTCCTTCCCTCGCCCTTCCATCCCCTCTCATCACGACCTTATGGCGTCTACAAAGCATGATATTATAAACAATGATTGTGATAGGGAGTTGTTGAGAGTGATCTTTCATTCCGCCATTGCCTACTTAGAGGGAAAGCCCTGCAGTTCTAGATTGATCTATTCTTCTTCTCCTAGGGCTTCCTTTTACCTCGAATGGAGATCATATTTTCCCACCTCCCACCTGCTTCATCCTCCATACAAATGTATCTACATCCACTTCGAGATTTGCTACATGATTAGTCATATTGGTAAGCATATGTATATTGATATGATGATATGTTGGTTGCATTGGCTTTATGATTACACTTAGCATTAGCATTATCATATGCATGGTAGAGTAGGTTGTATTGCATGATGCTTTTTGCATTAGAACTAACGTCATATGATATTTCTCATGGTAGATAGATGCATCTTTGCATATTTTATCTTTCTATTGATTTTATGGCCTAACATTTAGCATGTGCGATCATGAGACATCGTGAAAGCATGTTGCCCTGTGTTCATTTACTATATGTGCAGGTGACAAGTCTACGATAACCAAGAGATTGTCGGAGTTCCCGTGACCTCTCGTTCGAGTAGCTTTGTCCACTTCTTCGAGAGATCACGTCCCAATTGGAGCCAAATGTTACCCACCATTTTGAGGGTGATATCCTTAGGAGAATTTTTTTTTCTCCGAGATGGTTTTCAGTCGATGGTCACCAGCTAGCTCAATGTGCCATTTATCTGCCACATGAGCAAGCCATGTGGTCCCTCACCCATCTGCCATGATCGTATGTTTGAAGGTGGGCCTCCTGAACCTAAAGGTATGCCTTATAATTCCATAATTGACTATTATAGTTTGCTTATCATGGACACTTATGGGCATGGATTAATGGGGGATTCAGTGGAAAGAATGGCCTAGGCTTGTGCTCTTTCCCTTTAGCCCCTTTTGGATATTAACTTTGGATTCTAATCTCGTGGGATATCTTTTACTGACCATTTGGCTTTAGGGATGGAATTTCACGGGGAACCCTGATTTTGGTTGCATGGTCCCGATCCCTTATCTGCATATATTACCCCCTTTCCACTCACTATTACCCCATTCATCATTTATCCCGCCTGGGTCCACATTCCTCCATTGGGTCCACATAAGGTTAGCTCGCCCCTTCCCCTTGCCCACAGCTTGGGTCAGGTTTGGAATGATGCCCTGAAGGTTGATGCACTGAAAAAGAAAGATAAAAGCATATATGTCCACACTCAACAAGAAAATGTACCACAAAATGCAAAAGATGGCCGGGACAAACACATTTAGCACGTAGCAAAAAGCCAATACATGAGCTCTACCCCATCATCATGGCCATCCCCCTTGTTCCTACAGGTTCTATGAGCCTCCTTCATCATATATGAACCCATGATTGTCCCAACCCTTGGTGGGAATGAACCGCCCTACCTTAAAAAGGGGTATTCACTATTATATCTTATGCATCATGCTCTTACCCCTTGAACCCCGAGCAGTTGATCAAAGAAAATCATAAAAAGGCAAAAGGCACATAAGGAAGGGTGGAAAAATCAAGGTCAAGGCACCTCATGTACCACAATTGCTCCCTCTTATACATTATAAACCCCAGTGTGGGCTTCCTTTTTATTAGCTACCCTTGTACCCAATCATGTGACCCAAGGTTGCCCCTTCTCAACCCCTACTTCATTCACCTCTTTGTCACATGCCACCACCTTTTGAAGGATGTACCTTGAACAAATTATCCCCTTTAGAAGTAGAAAACCACCTAATAGGATACTTGGTTAACCCCATTTGGAGTTTAGGAGACATTGGCACATCCCGAAGCCCATTATGGAAGGGCGGGTCATTATGAAGTCCCCACCAATGGTCCGTGGTTGGTAATTTCATTTACTCGATTTCTAATGACTTGTTGTACTGAAAGGCTAGGGGATGGTTGGATATGTTCTATTACATGTAAGTACATGCTTTTAATGTTATTATTGTTTTACTTTGTCATATACATTGAATTGGGATTTTCACTATTTTTAGGGCTAATTGTTGCACACATTTACTGTTTAAATTGTGGAATTTTGTCTCTATATAGCATCTCTCAATGTATGGGCCGTGTAATTTTAATGACATTTCCTAGGGATAATTATATCAACGAATTCATCTTGATAAGCCATCACCTTTTGCAAGTCAAAGTATAAAAGTTGTAAGGTTGCTTCCCTTTACCTTAGAAGAGGCTAGCGAAGCAATCTTAAGGCCTCCTTGACTAAGAAACAAGGTCCTAATTCATATTTATCATAGACTCCATTCTCCCAAGACTAAGGCACTGGTCTACCAATAGGTGGTCACCCAAAATCAAACCTTTTTTACCTTTTCTAGGTCTACCCAAGTTGGGTCACCTAGGGCATCATTTTCCCGACAAAATAGCCCTCCAAAAAGTTCGATCTTCGAGCCCCTCCTGCAGTGATATGTCCTCAAGGCCTCCTCCAATTTTGAAGCTATTCCAACGATGGAGTTGTGAGAAAAGCCAAGCCCTAGCTCCAAGATCAAACTTTGCCCTAGTATCCCAAGGTTAGTGCCTCATAGGATCAATTCAACATATTTAAGTGAAAACCCTTACTTTGATCCTTTCCCCCTCCTTGTCATTGGTTGCTAAATGCTTGCCTCCTAACCTAGGTTGGGTCCACTTGGTCTCGTGTGGTCCCATTCCTTTGAAAAGACAATTCTTCAAGAAACATCTGTGATACCAATTTCAATAAGGATTTTAGGGATTGAGAAACTCTTTCACAAGTCATATCCTCTAAACCCAACCCTCAAATCCTCCCATCCTTCTTCTAGAAGATATTGTACCTTGTTTAGAAAGAAAGCAAGCTCCATTCCTGACTCTCTTCCAGAAAGGGATTGTTTTGGTCACTCTATATCCATTTGTTGAGTTATCCTTCATTTGTCACTCCATATATATCAGGTCTCCTCCGATCAGTGAAGTTCGTAAATAGTAGGGAGCCTAAGCTGAGGTGACAATGGACTAAGTCTTCATTTTTTCCCTTGGCCTAGCATTTGACCCTTTAGGAATCCCCTTTAGGTCCCCTGCTAGTTTGAGCAATAACAAGTCCGCCTTCCGCACTGTCAGGCCGACTTGGTCTTGGAAGGGTAACTTGACTCTTTTGACACAAAAATAATTCTCTTGACATGTTACAAGATGCCCAATGGGGTCTTTTACATATGACAATGACTCTTTGACTTCTTGACTCAATGACAAAACCTATAAGCACTCAATGGGTGCTTTGACCTAAAATAAATTGACCTTGAGAATGAAACCCAAGCTACAAAAAATAATAATAATAATTTTCTTTTTCATTTTACAATATACAAGAATCAAGAGTACATATGAAGACTAAACCTAGTTACATATTTTCACATGTCGTGCATGATGGCTTTAATTTCAGGTGCTAAAGCCATCATCATCCTTATGTAATTGAATTAGCTCCAATTCTAAGTGTGAGTCACACAAATCTTTCAACTTCTTCAAGGCACATCTTCACTTACAAAAACAACAATCAAGGCATATTATTTCTTATCTTTATTCATCCATATGGCAAGCTCTTCAACATATGTAGGTTTGGTAAGTAAAGTATGTCCATTACAAATGCCATCCCAAAACATTGAAGATCAAAGTATGTTTGTTCTTTCTTGACCATTATCGATAATTTTCTTTGCACTGAGCACCACACCAACAACCAAGACAACAAAATGCATTCACTTCAGCAACGCATCTTCTCTTAAGTAGAAGATACAAAGTTGACCTCCTTTTGTACAAATCAAATATCAATAAATTTTTACCACGTGTTGCTCCTCATAATACAACACCCTTCGCCACAATCTTGATAGTAACAATCTCACACAACACAATGGAATTATGAGGTGGAGCACATTCTCTCTATAAACACAGCATTTATAATGCCTTTATTCCCTCTATTGATGTGTTTAAATGCTTCCCCAAAATAGTAAATGATCAAAAGTCGTTCAAATGAAATCAACTGAGTTGTTGGTATGCAACAAGGGAAAACAACAATGGCAAGATCTTACCAGGGATTAAAAAGTTGAAGACCAATTCTAAGACACCTCGAGCTTTCCAGCTGATATCTTCTGCATACTCATGCAGATTCAAGAACCAAAACCAATAGATTTCAAAACTGAAAATGCTAGCAACAAATGTTGGATGTCTTAGAGTAGGCCACATTTTGAACAAAAATTTCAAACTTCCATTTCTTTCAAACGTCACTATTAATGCCTTACCTTCCTATGATGGTAAAAGTGAAATTCAAAAGACCAAGACGATTGCAAAAGTCATGGATGACTTTTGAATGACACTAAGCATAAGAAGTTTAAGAAAAAAAGGGTCTCAGTGGGCTATCAATTCTCTACCTAGAATGAGATTCCAAATGAGCTTGGCACCAATAAGGATTGCCATGACACTCACTGTCATTGACTCTGCATGGGATAGCACTATGGGTATCAACTATGGTTGCATAGTGAACAATCTTTTCCCTAGGCATATCAAAAGAAGAGTCGAATGGTACCTCTTATGTAAGCTTCAAAGGTGGATTTTGGCACAAGCAACAACAACAGCTTTCAAAATCACTAATTCACGAAGAGATGGAAAGTAGCTCTAGAGATCATCAAGTTATCAAAAACAACCTCACTCAGATACCACTAACAGGAAGGGCATTGAATAACTCCACGCATTGAATAAATTTTAATAAAGAAAACAATTAAAAATGCCAACAAGGGAAAACAACGATGCCAAGATCTTACCGAGGATTAAAAAGTTGAAGACCAGTTCTAAGACACCTCGACCTTTCCAACTAAGATCTTTTGCATACTCAAGTAGATTCAAGAACCAAAACCAATAGATTTCATAATTGAAAATGCTAACAACAAATGTTGGATGTCTTCGACTAGGCCACATTCTGAACAAAAAATTCAAACTTCTATTTCATTCCAATGCCACTATTAATGCCTTACCTTCCTATGATGGTAAAAGTGAAATTCAAAAGATCAAGAAGATTGCAAAAGTCATGGATGACTTTTGAATGACACTTAGCATAAGAAGTTTAAGGAAAAAAAGGGTCTCGATGGGCTATTAATTGTCTACCTAGAATGAGATTAAAAATGAGCTTGGCACCAAAAGGGATTGTGGTGCCACTCATTATCATTGACTATGCATGGGCTAGCACTATGGGTATCAACTATGGTTGCATTAGTGAACAATGTTTTCCCTAGGCATATCAAAAAGAAGAGCCTAATGGTCTCTCCCTATGTAAGCTTCAAAGGTGGTTTTGGCGCCTACAACAACAACAGCTTTCAAAATCACTAATTCACCAAGGGATGGAAAAGAGCTCTAGAGATCATCAAGTTATCAAAAACAGCGTCACTCTGATACCACTAATAATAAGGGCATTGAATGAATTTTAATAAAGCAAACCATTAAATACAATGAGATGGAACATTTGGTTTCATCTTTCAAGAGGTCTAAAGAGTATTCCTATTCAACTATGGGTCTTCATATTTCTCCTAAACTAATTTACAATATAACATAATGTTGAGGATTAGGCATCTCACAATATCCTCATTCTAGATACCAATGCAACCTAGATTTTATTAGATCTCTAAGTTGTGTGTGTTTGTGTGTGTGTGTATTATTGTTCTGATAAAAATTGGGGGTTTGCTAAATGTTGAATAATCTAGGGCACCTAAGTTATAATGAGATTCTTCTAACAATGATAACAATTTGAGAAGTACTTTTACTTTTCTTGCTAACACACTCTTCTTCTTATTATTATTAGTGTATGTTCTCTTACTTCATCCAACAGTTACCAAAATACAAGAGACAAGAACACAAGATGTTGGCCCTCATCCAGGGCAAAACCTCTCTCTCTTAGAGAGGAAAACCCTTCTTGAAATCTCTCTTATTGAAGCTTCTATTGATAAATGCCAAACCCTAGACCCTTGACAAGAAGATCCTCCAATCACAAGTCAAGCCTTTGTCCTTCTTCTTTCGGCACTTCGTCCTCCTTCCAGCACTTCGTTCTTCTTCCAGCAACTGATAGCAGCCCTAGTTATGCTTGCACTAGAAGAGATATTTTTCTTTGTTCCTTATAGACTCCTTCCCTTATGAAAAGTACCTTATCCGTCTTACAATCAACCTCTTCCTTGAGATATAGTTGCAGGTCTGAGGTAACAACAGTATGGCCCTATTTCTTCACGTGTGAGGGGATTCCTTCAAGAAACAGATGCTAGATTGCTCTCCTTCCTTCACTTGTGTGGTCTTCTTCTTCGCTTGAGTGAGAGGCCTAATAGGCACTCTTTTCTTAGCCCAACCAACGAACTTTTATGATTGTAAAAGGAGGGTTGTTATGACAGCAGAGAGAGCCTCCTTTTCGTCGCATGTGTGACTGTAATAGGCCCTAAGACGGCCCTATTAACTTCGGTTTCTTCCTTCCTTCTTTGCTACACTAGAAGCTCTTTCTTCATCCTTTTTCGTACCTTATACTTGTCCTTTTCCTTCGCTGATTTCAGAGGTAAATTGTTTTGCTTTGGAGGGGTGAAATGACCCTTATATATAGCGTTATGCTCCTTCTTTAGACTGACTTGACTTCTATGCTTCGGATTGCTTCCTTTTGTGATGTCATTGCATGGAGGAGGCCTGTGACTTGGCTTGGAAGTATTTCTTGGACTCTCATACATAAATATACATGGTGTAACATGCCCTTAAGGGTCTTCAACATCTTTTTTGACTCTTTGACTTCCCTATAGCACATTGACATGTGCTAGACCTATGAGCAAGAAACTCATTGATATAAGTAACAAAAATAATGTTTCTTTTCTTTTATAAATACAAAGATCAAAATTACATTTATCAAGACCGAGCCTAGCTACACTTTCTTCAACACTCCCTCTTAACTAGGGAGGTATTCATAAATCATTACAAGGTGTTTGGTTATTTTCAATATGAAGAATTCACATAAGAGAAATCGAATTGTAAATCCATCTGTTATAGCATCCTAGTAACCAACATTACTGATAGATCTATCTTTCATTAGATCAGAGCACAATGTTGGCAAGACCAATGACTATAGACACCTACATCATTGTCTCTCAAGGTACATACCCACCCGGGTGTTCACTGAGTATGAACTTCTAGTACTATTTTCATCTTGGGTTCCCAGACCTCAAAGAATATCAGTCCTTTTGCCTACTCTTGTCTTGGATGCCCTACACATCCTCAAAGAGCATCGGATTTCGAATGATTACCCAATCCTCCATTCTTTCTTCCAAACTGAAGACAAGAATGTTGTGTCTATCTCTCCCTCTCAACTGGGGAAGATATGCCCATTCCTTGAAGGAATGTACCCAAGCTCCCTCTGACCAAGAACTTGCACAAGCTCCCCTTTAACCAGGAACTTGTCAGAGCTCTCTTTTAGCTCAGGACTCTTCTACACATCAGCAACTTCTTCTTCGTGGGTCCTTCAGCTGCTTGATCAAATTCTCTCCTTGATGTCATGAAATTCAGTTGAGCTTCTTCTTTGTAGGGCATCAGCCTTCAATCACTTTCCTTCTTAGTTCGTCATGTCATTCCTTTATGGAAAGTGGCCTTCTTGATACATGTCTGGATCTTCCATCATATAGCTACTTCTTTTTCATCATGCTTCTGTCCGAAATATTCATCATATGAATTCTTAGTTGTACTTGCATTTTCAATACTTTGTTCTAGTAGCCCTGCATGACTTCATCCCGATATTACTCAAAAATCAAATGAAATAGTACTTTTCTAGATGGCTTTCCATCATGACATCTTGTTGACTTGAATCAGTATCATGCATCTTCATAGCTCCAAGGCCTTTCTAAGTGTCAATTAAGCTTCTTATTTGTAGGGCATCAGCCATCAATCACTTTCCTTCTTGGTTCGTCATGTCATTCCTTTATGGAAAGTGGCCTTCTTGATACATGTCTGGATCTTCCATCATATATCTACTTCTTTTTCATCATGCTTCTGTCCGGAATATTCATCATATGAATGCTTAGTTATACTTGCATTTTCAATACTTTGTTCTAGTAGCCCTACATGACTTCATCCCGATATTACTCAAAAATTAAATGAAATAGTACTTTGCTAGATGGCTTTCCATCATGACATCTTGTTGACTTGAATCAGTATCCTGCATCTCCATATCTCCAAGGCCTTTCTAAGTGTCAAGGGTCATTTGATCTTCTTCTTCCCTTGTCAGAGTTCTCGAGCCTTCTTTCAAGAGATGTCTTCAATGAATTTGTCAGATGATGATTCCTAGTGACCATGGTGTCCTTTCATCTTTGATCTCTTTTCTCATATGCTTCTTCATAGGTTGTTTAGTCAACCTCCTCATAGGGAATTTCTCATGTTGACCTTTCTTGGTGTGTAAATCATGCCTTCGAGCTTTTTATTAATGAAAGAGATCTTCCTTATTCTTGACCATGTTTTTAGAGCCATCCCTCATGCTCATTAATACATATGATGACATGACTGTTAAACTGAAAACATAGATGCATACATACCTCATATTGACTATTTCTTTAATCATCTTTGCTTCCTTTGATAGCTTTTTGAGATTGCCTCTTTGTTTTGCTTCATTTTTTCTTGCCTGCATATCATCCTTTCTTGAATCCCATGAGTGGAATTCCTATCGAGACATCTGCTTTTTTTCTGAAAGTTATGAATCTTCTATTGAAGATTCCACCAAAGGATCTTAGTAGTCCTCATCCTACAAATGCTTCTTCTTTGTTGATGATAGTGGCTTTCTAAGATTTTATCATGATCATTTCCTTTTTGCATTGATGAGGTCATTCAATAGCCACATCCTTTCTACATGAATATCTTTATCTGAGCTATCTCTACATTATGCTCCTATATTCATGAAGATGCCATTTTTCCTAAACCATGCATTTTATCCTACTTCTACATGTCCCCAAAACTTTGAAAGAAGACTTATGTAAAGAAGTTGACTTAGTCATAGTATAAATTTGGAGGGTCCTCCTATTTCTGCTTCTTCTCTTCTTTTTTCACTTCTTGAGTAATGTGAGCTTCTTCTCTTTTCCTCCTATTATTGTCCTTCTTAAACTTGGGACAATCCCTTTTGTCGTGTCCATATTCTTGGCAGTCCAAGCATTGGATTTTGGACATATTTCTGTTGTTAGTGATTTCCGGAATGATATTGTGTAACATGTGTAATAGATCACACATGTTACACAATATCATCCTGGAAATCACTAACAATATGACAAACTGTGGAAGTCTCCAATCACTCATATCTCTGTTACCTGTCCTTCGTGGACCAAACTTGCCAAACTTTCCTTTTCTCTTGGCCATAGCAGCAAATGCTTGCTCCTTTGATCCCACATCATCTTTGGCTTTGAGTCTAGTGTCCTCAATTTTGCATAGAGGCCAAAGTTCATTTAGTGGGGTAGCTTCCTTCTTCGCATATATACTTGATGTGAAGTTGCCCCAATCCTCAGGTAGAGCATTGAGTACTATAGTTGTCATTTCTCTGTCAGACATGACTTCTCCTAGCTCTTGTTGTTGATCTCTCATCTCAGACATTTTCATGAAGTAGGGAGTTATTCCTTCCTTGGATATCTTCATCTTGTACAATTCATTGCGTAATGATATAACTTCTCCAATTGTGCTAACTAAGAATAACTCTATCAATTTATCATAGATTTCTTTCGATGTTTCAAGTTTCGAAACATAAGGAATGAGAGAGTCCTTGATGGATTCTATTAGAATCCTTTGAGCCCTATTTTCATCCTTATTATATTTTGCTAGGGCTTGAGTTTGTTCCTTAGCAAGGACAGTGATACTCCCTTTGATGTGTTCTAGAAGTTCATTCTCCTTGAGAAGTAAATCAATCCTATTTTTCCATGCAAGGAAATTAGCAGTCCCAACCAATTTGTTGTTTTCCTTGCAAAAGACATTGTGATATGTTCAGGTTTAGAAGAGGACATACAAGTACTTACTTGATAGTGTTGATGATGAAGAAGTGTTGCTCCTTCCTTGAAGATTTGATGATTTGCCTTCTTGGATCTTGGTGATCTTCAAATTGCTTCCTTCAAACAGATTGCTTGGTGATGAAGACTTCTTTGAATTGGAGTGTTTTTCTTTTCTTGAAGATGACGTAACTTGATGTAGATTCTTCTTTGAATGGGTCTTCTTGTAGGTACCTTTATATGAAAGACTCTTCTTGTTTTGTAGTCTTCCTTGATGGATCTAGAAGAGTAGATGATAGACCTCCTTGTCCTTGATGGATTTGAAACCCTTAGATGTAGAGTTGATGCTTCAACCTTGTATGTGTTCTTGAGATGCCCTTCCTTGATGTGTCACCTTACCTCTGATACCATGTTGAAGAATCTAGGGTACCTGAGTTATAATGAGATTCTTCTAGCAATGATAACAATTTGTGAAGTACTTTTATTTTTCTTGCTAACACAATCTTCTTATTATTATTATTAGTGTAGGTTCTCTTACTTCATCAAACAGTTACCAAAATACAAGAGACAAGAACACAAGATGTTGGCTCTCATCCGGGTCAAAACCTCTCTCTGTTAGAGAGCAAAACCCTTCCTGAAATTTCTCTTATTGAAACTTCTATTGATACATTCTAAACCCTAGACCCTTGACAAGAAGATCCTCCAAACACAAGTCAAGCCTTTGTCCTTCTTCTTCTGGCACTTCATCCTGCTTCTTCCGACACTTTATTCTTCTTCCGGCAACTGATAGCAGCCCTAGTTATGCTTGCACTAGAAGAGATATTTTTCTTTGTTCCTTAGTAGACTCCTTCCCTTATGAAGAGTACCTTATCCCTCTTACAATCGAGCTCTTCCTTGAGATATAGTTGCAGGTATGATGTAACAGCAGTGTGGCCCTATTTCTTCGCATGTGTGAGGGGATTCCTTCAAGAAATTGATGCTAGATTACTCTCCTTCCTTCGCTTGTGTGGTATTCTTCTTTTCTTGAGTGAGAGGCCTAATAGGTATTAGGCACTCCTTTCTTAGCCCAACCAACAAACTTTTATGACTGTAATATGAGGGCTGTTATGACAGCAGAGAGAGTCTCCTTTTCTTTGCACATGTGACTGTAATAGGCCCTAAGACAGCCCTATAAACTTCGGTTTTTCTTCCTTCCTTCTTCGCTGCACTAGAGGCTCCTTCTTCATCCTTTTTCATACCCTATACTTGTCATTTTCCTTCGCTGATTTCAGAGGTGAATTGTGTTGCTTTGGAGGGGTGGAATGACCCTTATATATAGAGGTCTGCCCCTTCTTTAGGCCGACTTGACTTCTATGCTTCGGATTGCTTCCTTTTGTGATGTCGTTGCATGGAGGAGGCTTGTGACTTGGCTTGGAGGCATTTCTTGGACTCTCACACATAAATATACATGGTGTAACATGCCCTTAAGGGTCTTCAACATTTCTTTTGACTCTTTGACTTCCATATAGCACTTTGACATGTGCTGGACCTATGCAATGAGCAAGAAACTCATTGATATAAATAACAAAAATATTATTTCTTTTCTTTTATAAATACAAAGATCAAAATTACATTTATGAAGACCGAACCTAGTTACACTTTCTTCAACACTCTAGCCCTTCCAAGGACTTGTTTCCCTATTCCAAATACCAATTCAACATAGATTTCATATGACCTCTAAATTACATACATGTACATACATTGTCTACAAAAAACAAAAATGGGGGTGTGCTCTAGCCATTCCAAAGACATGCTTCCCCATTATTCTCATACTCTATGAATTGATTGAGTGCACAAACTTTTTTAATATCCTTCTGAAGTAAACTTCGAAAATATTCATCATTGATAGTTGTCATATACTTTCCAAAGCAGCTTAGGGCTCAAAGATAAAAAGGAAAGCTGTCCTGCATTAACATTCATTATCTGAGGTCTTCTTTCAGAATTGCATTTCAACTCCTATCTTTTCTAAAAGGCCAAGAAATGTTCAGTTTGGAAGTTTGTCAAAAGTGTAAGTCTGGATTATTCACTTCACAAGTTTTGGATTTCTTTAAACTCTTTATTAATAGCAGTCCATGCCATTGGTGCTTTATAAAAGCTAAGGCAATGATCCGTACTTGTGGTCTCTTTTACCAACATTGACATTGAGAACTGGAATATGAATCAATTTGGTGCCCCTGCCAATCTATTGTTGATGTTTTCTTGCAGATTTCTCAAACAAGGAAAAAAGTATCAAGGCATTCTCAATGGTGTAAAAAACCCTTAAGTGTAAGCCATGTAGAGCACATTTCGGTACAAAAGATTCTTCTCTGGGGATGAGTATGCTTTATCATAGCTGTTTAGTTGCAAAATTGGTATGGCTAAGCCATTTTTCAGGTATGCACTACCAAATATTGTTAAATCGCATCTTCACTACATCTAAGGCATTCTTTTCAATATGCAATACCCACAAGGTTAACTCATTCTCATTCTCAATCTCCATCAATATTCGCTACAAGCTTCACTTTATCTACAAGCTGCAGGAATCTGAAAAGTGCGTTATGGCAATAAAAATGTCCCCTTTGTCTTAAACTATGCATCAATCATTTAGGAAGGCCTAGGTTGCACCTATAATTGATGGACATTGTGCTTCAATATGATATAGACATAAGGGTAGATTACTCATATCATTGAAATAATTTAGGTAGGTTAAGACTTGGGATTCTCCTTTGGGGGATGCTAGAATGGCAGAAGATTTTCTTAGAAGAATGTGTCAATTATGAATTATTGATAAGGAGGCTAATAAAGCTTTAAGATAATCATATTTTTCTGTTTATCAATTTTGCTTTCCTGTTTTATGTTCTGTCCACCATCCGACTTCAGTAGGGAACATTTTCAAATATCATTGAAATGACTTCCACTAATAGAAACATTACTGGAAATGTTTTGAGAAGATGCCAAATTTGCTAGCACCAACCTTGAAAGTACTGTAAGTGTAGGTATCAAATAATTTATGAAGGTTTAGTTAGTAAGATTTATTAGAATAATTCTAATTTAGTTTAATGCTCATTCTTCTAGCTGTTGCTATTTTCATTCTTTTAGCAGTTTCTTAGATGAAACTGATTCTTTACATAGAAACTTGATGTTTCTATCTTTGTAAATATCTCTGTATTATTATTGAGTATTGTTGCTCAATCAAGTAATGAATTCATTTGGAAATCCATATGTGTGTTTCGCACTGTTTTATGGTATCAAAGCCAGAGAAAAAGAGATTTATTGAGAAGTTTATTCTCCCAGCATTTTAATCTCTTGAATTCTTCTGTCATTCCCTTCTAAGGTCGAGCCCTCTGTAAGCCAGATAGCCTTCACTGAGTCTTAGCTTCGGCTCTGCTCATTGTGATAAAAGCTTACAGTCGTCTATCTCGATACAGAAGTGGATCTGTCGAAAGAATTCTTCAGCTGGTCAAATTTTTTCCTCTTTCTCGTGGCTGCATTCTGTGTAGCGTCACTTTCGTTTTGCTGTGGAGTTTTCCTGCTGGCCGACCGTCGAAGCAGCAGAACCCTCCGTATTTTGGCGTATTTTTTTCTCTCAGGATCGTCAAAACACCATTGTGAAATCTCCTTACAGGTATCGACAATTTTTTTTACAGGCACGTGCATAAATTAACGTGGTCTGTATCTTGGCGTGGCTCGAAATTATTACAGTCTCCACGTGGTATAAGATCATTGTTTTGTATAAGATCACGTGGTAACGAGATGGTGTTAAAAAAAAAAAAGCCAAACCGTTGTAGCCAGGTGTGTCGGGTATATCCCTCGACCGATTTCTTCACATTTTTTTACGATCATCAACTAATCGCCGCCCAGTTCATCCTCAATCAAACGACGCCAATCAATCTGACAGCCCGCAGCAGTTACGCGTAGAATTTTCACACCCCGCAGACGGTTTGACGGCATCCCACGACAAACAGTAAGTATTCATCACCTAGTTGTTGATCAATACAGATATCAATAAATTCGATAGCCGAGGTTTATCAGTCGCACGAAAAAAAATTCCTTTGCGTCCTCAAAATCCGATAGCAGGGGTTTATCAGTCGCACGAACCAATAAAAATAAAAAAATAAATAAATAAAAAAATTGCGTCCTCAAGAACTGGTCATTTAAGTGTATCACAGTCGCACGCAAAAAAATTTTGTGTCCTCAAGAACTGGTCGTTTAAGTGTATTACAGTCATACGCAATTTTTTTGCATGCTCAGAACTGGTCAACGCTTCAATGGCATAAACTACAACATCTGGAAACAGAGAATGTTAACCATTTTTGAATATAGGCGTCTTGACCAGCTCGTTCTCAAAAAGGAACTCCGTCCTGGTACAGCTGGCACCAATCAAGACAAGTTTGATGATCGAAATCGAGAGGCAGTTATGCTTCTCAAGCTATCTGTCGTTGATGATCAGTTACCACACTTTCCTTCAGGCAAGACAGCTGCTGAGATCTGGCAACAGTTGAAGGACCTTCACGAGACATCAGACAAAAGCAGAGCCTTCTTTCTCAAAAATCAGTTGTTCTCCATCATGATGGACGAACATATGTCTTTACAGGAACATCTTACCAAGATTAAAGACATTCGAGATCAGCTCGAAGCCATTGGTCGCACCATGGAGGAAGAAGATCTGGTAGTCATCACTCTGAAAAGTCTACCACAATCTTATGAGCACTTCATAGAAACTCTAAACATTACTGCCACTAATGTTGATCTAAAGTTTCCAGAGTTATGCACCAAACTTATGTAGCAGGATCGATGGAAACAACAGTCTGGTAGTGGTGCAGCATCAACTTCTTCAGAAAATGCCTTTGCTGCCAAATATCAGTCACCTCAATCCTTTCAGCAGAAAGGTCCTTCTTCGTCTTTTGATCCAGCTAGGAAGAAAACTATGCAGTGTAACTACTGTCACAAATTTGTTCACATGAAGAAAGATTGCCGACAGAGAATTGCTTCTGAACAGAAGAAACAGGGAGGACTTCATCAGACAGCAAATGTTGCAGAACATTCCGAGCAAACAGATTCTGTCGTTTATGCTTTTATGGCTAAAAAGTCTTCCGAGCATATTCCATCATCTGCCTGGTACATTGACTCTGGTGCATCACGCCATTTCTCTCACAGGCGTGACTGGTTTATTGACTTCTCACCTTTTAGTGATTCCGTGGTCTTTGGAGGAGGTGAAAAATACACAGTAGATGGCAGAGGTACAGTTCAAATACAGTCTGGTGGACGCACACTTATCTTCCTGAATGTATACTATGTTCCTGGGATGGAAATTAATCTGCTATCCGTCAGTCAGATTATGAGGAACTCCCCTCAGCTTGATGTAGTATTCAATGTGCACAAATGCTCTATTATCGACAGGGAGACTAATCTTACAGTTGTTGTTGGCCTAGAAGATCATGGTCTATACAGGCTTCTTGACACTGGAAATTTTCCAGAAGTGGCTCTAGCAGCTCGTGCTTCTCCCATCAGCACTTTATGGCATCAGCGATATGGGCACCTCAACATGCAGTATCTCTCTCAGCTCTCTCGAGAAGGACTTGTGTCAGGATTACCTGATATTCAGACTCAGCAGTTGGGAGTATGCGGCGCGTGTCAAGCTGGAAAACAACATCGGTCTTCATTCACGAATGGAGAATCTGGCGCGCATCTAAGGTACTCCAGCTAATTCATGTTGATATTTGTGGTCCCATGAAAACATCTTCTATAACTGCTTGCAAATATTTTTTGCTTATTGTAGATAATTTCAGTAGAAAGATGTGGGTTTATTTTCTAAAAAATAAATCTGATGCATTTAGTATATTTCAGAAGTTTAAAACTTTAATTGAAAAAGAGTCTAGCTGTGATATCATGACTCTTAGGACAGATAACGGGGGGAATTTTGTTCTTCTGTTTTTTCCACCTTCTGTGCTACTCATGGCATAAAACGCCAATTCACTACCCCCTACACCCCTCAGCAGAACAATGTTGTTGAACGCCGCAACCGCACGGTTGTTGAAATGGCTCGCTCCATGTTACAGCACAAGAATGTTCCCAACAAATTCTGGGCTGAAGCAGTCTTTACTGCGGTCTATCTTCTTAACAGATCTCCTACTCAGGCTGTTAAAGGGAAAACTCCCGAAGAGGTGTGGTCTGGTCGTAAGCCTAAGATCAGTCACCTCAAAGTATTCGGCTCAATTGCATATGTTTGGATTCCAGCTGCTAAACGCTCTAAGTTGGATTCCAAAAGCCAAAAACTCATGATGACAAGGTATAGTGATCACCACAAGGCCTATAGACTAATTGATATTACCACTGGTCGTCTTAGCTTCAGTCAGGATGTGGTATTTGATGAAGACAAAGGATTCTTTCAGTCTTCTTCTGAGCAGTATTCTACAGATCAACCTCACAATATTCTTCTTCCGGTAGGTCCACCTGATGGGAGGGATGATGCAGTATCAATGTTTGATAATACACTGCCCGAGCTTCCTCCGGAAAATAAATCTTCCCTTGCTGCTCCTATTGCTCTTGACCCCTCTTCTTCTACTCCTAATGTTAGTTCCTCTACTCTTCGACAGGAACAAGTCTACATGACACAGCCTCCAGGATTTAAGATTGCCGGTCAAGAACAGAAAGTGTGTAGATTAGCTAAAGCTCTCTATGGATTGAAACAAGCTCCTCGGGCTTGGTACATGAAAATTGATCAGTACCTGACAGATCATGGTTTTCAATGAAGCCCATCTGATGCAAATCTGTATATCAAGCACACTGATGATGATATCTTGTTTGTGGTTGTCTATGTAGATGACCTTATCATTACTGGCAGCTCTGCACATTTGATCCATGGGATCAAACAAGACTTATGCAGAACTTTTGATATGACAGACTTGGGACTTCTTCACTATTGTCTGGGGATTGAAGTTTGGCAGACTGAGAATCACATCTTTCTCTCTCAGTCCAAGTATGCTAAGAATCTTGTGGACAGGTTCAGAATGCAGGATTGCAAACCAGCCACCACTCCTATGGAACCAGGGCTCAAACTTTCAGCTCAGTCATCTTCTCCTCCTGTGGATGAAACTTTATTCAGGCAATTAGTAGGCAGTCTTATCTATCTTACTGCCACCAGACCTGACATCAGTTTTTCAGTGAGCTACATTTCCCGCTTCATGTCCGCTCCTAAAGCTGATCATTGGATAGCAGCAAAGCATGTGCTAAGATATGTGCGTGGCACTTCTAATTATGGACTTCTATACACTCACAGTTCCGATCCTATACTCAGTGGTTACACAGATTCTGACTGGGCCGGTTCGGTTGATGATCGTAAATCTACAGCTGGGTATGTGTTTAGTCTAGGATCTGGTGCTGTCACCTGGACTAGTAAGAAGCAGCAAGCCGTGGCTCTCTCCTCCACCGAAGCAGAATATCGAGGAGCAGTTAAGGCATCCTGTGAGGTAGTTTGGCTTCGACGTATGCTTGCAGACATGCATGCTTTCCAGACAGGTCCTACTTCTTTGTTTTGTGATAATCAGGGAGTGCTCAAACTTGCCAAAAATCTCGTCTTTCATGAATGAACAAAACATGTGGAAACTCATTGCCACTACATTCGCCAGCTAGTTGAAGACGGATCCGTTCAGTTGAGATATATTCCCACAACAGAGCAGCCTGCAGATATCTTCACCAAGCCACTTGGTCCTGCTAAGTTTGAACAATTCAGGGGGTCTATTGGTGTTGTAAATAGATTGAGCGTTAAGGGAGGGTATTAGAATAATTCTAATTTAGTTTAATGCTCATTCTTCTAGCTGTTGCTATTTTCATTTCTTTAGCAGTTTCTTATATGAAACTAAATCTTACATAGAAACTTGATGTTTCTATCTTTGTAAATATCTCTGTATTATTATTGAGTATTGTTGCTCAATCAATTCATTGAATTCATTTGGAAATCCATATGCGTGTTTCGCACTGTTTTAACTTCAATTAAATCAACAAAGAGAAACAGCTAACCTATAAGTATCAAATCCTATCTACACTAATCTTTACTACTTATGCTAATCCTAACTATTCTAATCTATCCTACAGGAGCATAACAAAAGAGATTATACATCATATATAGATTCCAAGTCCAAATGAATCAATCACTAGTTCATAGATGAACAAGGCTATATTAAATCTTGTTTGCAATGTAATTACTTATACAAGAATGCACATTCCCTTCCATACAAATAACACTTGCAACTAATGTTTAATATAATTTCGAATCAGCAACCTTTCATGAGTTAAGCATGATATTGAATTATATTTGAATAACCAGGAATAACCATGAACTACATGTTATCAATATGCACAAAGCAAAACACATTTATCTTTATGCCAGCAACAACACTTTGATTCCAAACACATGAAAGCAGAGAAAATAAATTTGAAACAAAAGGCTCTTTCTCGACCAAACAATCTTCTTTCTTCACAATAAATCAAAAGTTGTTCTGCCAAAAAAAATGTCCCACTCTCCTATCTCGGTCTTCTCATAACCTTTCGCCTTCCCCCTTTCTTTTCAATATACAGATCAGAATACACAAACGTAGAACAGCCGATGTCACTGCTGACATGTAGAAGGCCTATCTCCTGGAGCACTTCCTTTCTTGGGGAAATGAATGGATGTTGATTAGAAGACGATGACTATGTGTCATCTCTTCATGATGAAACCTGGGACAATTTCAATTTTCGGAATTCACAGGCAACGTATGGAAACCCGACCGAGAACGCCTAAGGCTGCATCTTTAAACGGAACACATTCGAATATATGGACTCTCTGGATCTGCTCATGCATTTCTTTTACTCCTCGCCTGCAAAGATAATTAACATTAGTTTTATGATTATGAAACAACACAACATGATCATAAACAAACCTTGCATTCAGCCACAATTTCTATTTAATCTTGCACGCAGAGCAACTATAATTATCAAACCACAGGCCTTGCTATGACACGTATTCTCATTGCCCCTAATATTCATTTTACTCAAGGATTGTCTTAACAACACTTCAAGAGAAAACCTATTCATTTTACGGGATTTTCCTTTGAAAATCTGGACCACACCATTTTGGTGAAATACACAGGAAAACACAGGAAAACCCGCGGCCAACCGTAAGGTCAGACTTCAAATGATATACACCCGAGCCTATAGTTATCGTCAGGTCCGCCATATCGCATCACAATGCTTCAATGGCGAGTGAATGGACCTTGGGTGACATCGAAGCATGATTGCGATATGCGATTGGGGAAGCAGACCCGATATGTGCATATGCTGCGTTTAATAATCCGTCGGGTCCGCCTTATGGGCTTTTCCTTTTAAATACTAGACCACAACACTTTATCGAAAACATGGGAATACACAGGAAAACCCGCATCCGACCATAAAGTTGGACTTGAAATATTATATACCCGAATTCATAGTTGTCGACAGGTCCAGTATATCACAACACGTCTTATATATAACCCTTGGGTTCCGCCAATAGCAACATGCGATTGGGGAAGCGGACCCGATAATGTATGTATTACACTTGATAGTCCTATTGGGTCCGCTGTATCGCATCGACCTTATGGCCCAGCTTTGACTCCCACCAATTGCGATATGCGTTGGGGCTCCGGACCCAATATATTTATATATATATATATATATATATATATATATATATATATCTATTGTTATTAAAGCCATCGAGTCCGGTAGACAGTGGTGCGCCATAATATATATAGCCTTGGACCTGGCCGATTGCAATATACAATGGGGCTCCGGACCTGATAATGTATATAGTAAGGTCAATAATGCCGTTGGGTCCAGAGTATAGTGGTGAACATTATGCCTTAGTGTTGATTGCGATAGGCGAAAAAGGGTGAGTTATGCATGTTTGCGAAGCATTTCCATTGTAAAGAGTTATAATCGAAATAAAGGTGTGATAGAAGGTGTTGTGGGTTGAATCCAAATGCAACAATAATAAAGAGTGGGGGTTGGTTATATGCGTGAGCATAGAGCACCATGAAGGTTTACGAGGATTGAAAAGTCCCGATGAAGGAGATGAATGAAGGGCTGGGCTGGGTCATGAATGAACCATGCAACAGAGATCTATTAAAGGGGGTCTTGACCATTAAGAACTGAAGCTTTGACTCAACACAGAGTTAAAAGAAAAACAGATCATTCGAAGGAGTGTAGGATCAAACTTCTAGGGACCCATTCAAATTTGCTACCAGAGCAAGTTTTAATAGGGTGGTGGTTGTGGCCACAACAAATGGCGAACCGTTGGGCGAACCAGTTATCATTGTTTTCAAATAAACCTTAGATCAATAGAACATCGGGGTGTTAAGATAAACCTGAAATGCAAACTGTATAGATGTACAAGCATGGGTTCCACTTCAACATCAATTGCTTCAGGTGGGATAAAGATAAATAGCTTCAACTTACTGATAGGGTTTTGACAGGGATTCTCCAATGGTAGTATTATGGGATTCACTGAGCTTCCTTTACCTGTTTTCTACTTTCAAAATCCTTTCAGGGCCATCACCGGTCAGCCAATTCCTGTTTAGGTGTGTACCTCAACTCTTTATTGCATCATCAAACTTGATGTAGATATGTTTATCTGCACTTTATGTAAGAACTTCAATGCTATATTTTCGTATGATTGAATGGGGCAGTCATGGATCATGCCATATTTTTAAACCACTTAAGCAAGGTTGGGCTTGCTGTGTCAACCGGTACTCTGAGCCCAGCAACAGTCCCTACTCTAACCGGCTTCCCAAACAACCTGTCCTTTCAGATTGGCACAAGGACTCAATACTTCATTTCTTTTCAAATAAGTCCTTCCAGTTTCAGGCACAAGGACTAGAGCACAATTGGATTTGCCCCAGGGTATATGACAGTGAGTTTAGCCCATGAAAGGAGGTATACTTGTAGATGAGAGGTATTGGATAATTTAGTGTGGTGGATGGGACCAATGGAGAATAACTGCAAACCTCACGGGCAAGCATAGGCTAGGTCTCAGTGGTTTTTATTTAAAATGCAGCGTTCCTCCATGCTAGTCCAGCTGTAGTTACACATTTTTTGTTTTATGAAGACGCC
Organism: Pinus taeda; assembly: GCA_000404065.3. Lineage (NCBI taxonomy): Eukaryota > Viridiplantae > Streptophyta > Pinopsida > Pinales > Pinaceae > Pinus > Pinus taeda. Next base: position 131,429 of record APFE031702536.1, read on the forward strand.
CCCACATGCTCCAGGTATTCAGGTTATCAACAAATCTTACCTAGTTCCCAACCGATGCTAATAAGTGGCTTCAATTTGAATTCCACGGTTGATTTTCAAGTTCTCATGGGCTCATTGAAAGTTTGTTTGATTCACAAGGTAACGATGGATCTAGGATCAGCAGACTCATCAGCAGGTTAATAAGGGGTGCAAATGCTGAAGATGGTGAATGAGGGCACTCTGAAGAGATTTGAAAAGGTGAAAGTGAGACCGGAGGACCAAAATCAGTTAGCTTAAAAGGACTAAAATTGAAAACAGAAGGAAAATAAACTGTGTGGAAACAACAAAACGAAAGGAACGGAAATATGACTAAGCTAACAGCAAAATAAAATGAATCCTAACCTACTCAGGAGGTAACCACCATGTGGTGCCTACTGGAAGTATCTCTTAAGATGTTGGCCATTAATAGGGAGTTTTTCAGTTTCTCCCTCTAAAGTTTTTAGTCTGTAAGTTCCTTGACCAATTTCCTCCTCGACTTGGAATGGGCCCAGCCATAAGGGTTGGAATTTCGTGTGTTTACCCTTTGGCCCATTCAACTTGTCCCATTTCAAGACTAGCTCTCCTACTTGGTGTTCTTTATCTCTTGCCAGATGGCGATCAAACCATCTCTTTACAATCATTTGGTGATTTCTGAATTTATTTCTAGCTTTATCTCTCAATTCCTCCAACCTCATCAGTTGGTTGATCCTTTCTTGAAGTAAGGCTGCAGGGGTCCCTCTTAAGGCTTGGGAGAGCTGTAAAGATGGGAGGGTAATGTTGGGAGGCAAGATGGCTTCCTGTCCACAGACAAGGAAGTATGGGGAGTTTCCTAAGGCCACTTTTGGGGTGACCCTATTGGCCCAAAGGGCGTTTGTTAGAGCGTTGTCCCAGTTCCTCTCGCTGTTGACGACAGATTTACGGATTATGCGGATGAGGTTTTTATTCGAGAACTCAGCAACTCCATTTCCTTGGGGGTAATAATTTGATGCATACCTTATATGAATTGATTTATCAATAGCAAATTCAGTCAATTTCAATGATTAAAAGTAAGAAGCATTTCAAATATGAGATCGTCAGGGATGCAAAACCTGTTGATAATGAATTTCTCAACAAATGATATTACCTCATCTTCATTTACCTTCTGAAGCGAGATGGCTTCGCTCCATCTAGTGAAGTAGTCGGTCGCCATGAGTATATACTTATGCTACTGTGAAGAGTTTGGAGTGATCCCGCTTATGACATCTAGGCCCCATTGCTGGAACGGGCGATAAATCATAACGAGCTTGAGGGGAACATTTGGCTTTCTTTCTCGTCCTGTAGCGGTTTGACATACCTTGCATTTGCGAGCGTAAGCATGCGAGTCCCTGAACACTGTGGGCCAATAATATCCAGCTCTTAATATTTTGTGAGCAGTGGTCTCTCCGCCATAGTGACCACCTGTTGGGTCGTTGTGCATTTCTTTTAAGACATGATCAGCATCACCCTTTTCCAAACATCGCAGCCAAATTCCATCATAATTTTTTTTGTATAATGTGTCATTGGCCAAGTGATACTGATTAGATTTCAATCTGAGCGCTCTCCTGTGTGATGCATCCATGTGTTCAAGACATGATCCCTATGTTAGATAAAAACATATGTCGTGATACCATGACTCAGAATCCAAAAGGGCTTTCGGCGTTTCGCGCTCATATATCAGCGTCTCATTAATCCATAGGGGCTCCTCCCTGAATTCTACTTGTGCATTTTGCATGCTCTATGCTTCTGGTTCTTTGGGCGCCCCCTCTTTATCCGCCAAGGTTTCTGCAGCTAGCCTACACAATCCCTGCCCTCAAACTATCTTTGTCAGCTTAATCTCGAGGTCGAATTCTTGAAGTGCAGTTATCCAATTTCCTCTCCATTCACCCATTTCTTTATGTATGAAGACGACTCTTACAGCAGGATGGGGAATGATCACTTTAGTCTTGGCCTTCAATAAATAAGGGCGGAAGTGTTTTATGGCTTTAAAAACCGCAAAGCCTTGTTTCTCCACATCTGGGTAATTCAGTTCTGCTCCCTGAAGATTAGAGCTCATATAAGAAATAGGGACTTTGTTGCCATCATCATTTTTTTGAGTGAGGATTGCAGCATATAAAACATCAAAAGCAAAAGTGTACAAGAAGAATTCCTTGCCGAAATTGGGGCTGACCAAAGTAGGACCTTCTGTGATGGCCTCCTTGATTCGCTAAAATGATTTCTTAGCTTCATCACTCCACTTATACACAACGTCTTTTTTCATCATTAGCTACATAGGACGCACTATTTTTGTGAAACCCGAAGCAAATTTCCTAACGAAATTAATCTTTTCGAAGAAAGATTGCATTGCCTTTTATTTGCAGGGGGTTGTATTCTCATGATAGTCTCTATTCTTTCAGGATCAATAACAATCCCTTCTTTAGAAAGGATATGACCCAGTAGTTTCCCTTCTATAACTGTGAAGATTCTCTTCTTGGGATTCAACGATATTCTGTATCTTCGGCATCTTTCGAAAATCTGTTTCAAGTGATAAATATGATCCTTTTTGTGATTGAATACACAGTGATGTCATCCATGTAAACCACCACTGATATGTTAATCAACCCTCAGAAAGCTATGTCCATAGCTCTCTGGAATGTGGCGCCCGAATTAATAAGTCCAAAAGGCATTTTACGGTATGCATAAGTGCCCCATTTAGTGTTGAAGGTTGTCTTAAGTTGATCCCCATTAGACACCAACACTTGTTTGTATCCTGAAAACCCATCTAATAGAGACAACATTTCAGACCCAGAAACACATTGGAGAATGTGTTCCATAGAAGGGACAAGATAGTTATCCTTTTGCGATGCTTTGTTCAGGTTTCTGAAATTGATACACAGCCTGATGTCTCCATTTTTCTTTCTTATTGGCACGAGATTGCCTACCCAGCAGGTGTGTCTGACTGGAAAAATGATTTTAGCATCCAGCATTTTGTTTAATTCTTTCTTCACCAATGGTTCCAGGCTTGGATGCATCTTGCGAAGCTTTTGTTGGTAGGGCTTAGCCTCCTTTTCCAAAGGAATTACATACTGCATAACGCTGGCATCGAAGGTTTTTAGGTCTCCATATGTCCATGCAAAGACGTCCTTGTACTCTTTAAATTGCTTAACAAATGCAACCTTCTCTTGTGGAGAGCACCGCAAGCCCAAATGGACATTTTTTGGGTCTTCTTTGGTTCCAAGGTTGACCGATTCATACTTCATGGATGAGCTATGTGTTTTGCAGTTAGTCAGCTTCCTGAATTTACCATGCAGGTCATACAAGTGCTCCATCTCGACAACTGACTTGGGAATCACATTGGAGTGATCCTTTTCCTCATCTTCCCTCTCATTCATAAGCCTGTCATGCTCCTTTTCATCAATGACTGCATTCTTGAATGTCTTCTCACAGTGCAAAAACTCAAGGATTTGCTCGTCATCTTCGAACACTTGCCAATTTGAGATGTTATCAGGCATGGATGGTCTAAAAATCAACTCAACATAACATTTATTCTTCATTAATCTAAAATCAGGCAAAAGTTCTACAGCCATACCAGCCATCAGATTGGCATCTTGTTTCGTCCTTAAGGTATGTATGTGATAATAAAGGAATCAATACTGTCAATTAAGTTCCATACCTCGTGTTGGTATCTTACCAGGTGTGGCGAATTGCAGTGTATCCTCTTCCTTACCTGGTCCACAATTATCTGTGAGTCACCAAAAACTTTAGGATTTTTTACCTTCATATCAATGGCCTTTTTCAGGCCCTGCAGCAAGCCTTCGTATTCAGCCGTGTTGTTGGTGCATGTGAACGCCAACTGGCTGGCCATCAGATGTGATTCCCTTGTGGATCAATGAGAATGCTCCCAACACCTGCACCTTCAAGGCAGTTATAGCCATCAAAATAGAGTGTCCAAAATATAGAATCTAATGTTACATCAATTGAATTGCTTCCTACAAAATTAGTTCTATCATCTACTATATTACAGGGTGGTTCATGAGCTGAACTACAGGGGAGAGCTTCCAACTGTGTGTTTATAGGAGTTTCTTCAATTATTTCTGCATGGAATTTTCCAAAACAGGTTTCCGTGGCACAAACATTGAAACTATAATTCCCAAGGATAGAGTTGGTAAACATTACAAGTTCATTGGGGCCGTTTAATTCCGTCACCACATACTTCATGTATCTTTCACGATCAACTCTCAGCATATCACCTTTCCCCTTCTGAGGCAGTAAGAGATGGGACGAATCAATTGAGAAATATCCATTCAATTTTGCTGACCAATCCCTACTAAGCAGCATTCCATAAGCCTCGAGTATATTGACTACCACTATATCAATGACTTGTGTGTATTGTGGTTTAGCAGCCATCCAAATCAACACATCTTTCAATTCCCTAATTAGTTTCACATTTGTCCTGTCCAATTGCATAATTCGAGTCCCAGTTTTCTCGATATCACATGCAGTCTTTTAGCAACAGCGTAAAGCATCACAGTGGATGAGGCACCGGAATCTAGCAAGCAATTGTGTACGTTCATGTTAAGGATTTCAAATGTGATAAGGAAGGGTGGAGTCATGGATTTTGATTTCCTCCCTATCATGGTTGTACTGACATCTTGGGGGTTTCGATTCATTTTAGACAGAGTGGCTTACATAGCTGATGGTATTTGGATTGTATTGGGGGTACTAACAGGTCTAGACACCGACTTCTTGGTTTGGCTGCTCAGAATGGTGAGAGGTTTGCAATTCCATTCATTCATAAATTTCAAGAGCAGATCTTTTTGTCACGTTAATTTTAGCAAATCGAATTATGTGATATTAGCTCGGGATTTCTTAAGATCATCCACAATATTGTAATCAATGTTATAAACAGGGTAGGGCAAAGTAAACATACCTGTTTTGCCATTCTTAGGTGGCAATTTACCATTTTGAGCTGCCTTTGTTGCAGTTGGAGATGTATTATCTTTCTGTGGACAGTTCACAACTGGCGTACTCTTGGACTCACCACTAGGTCTACCCTTCTCAACAAGAACTTTGGGCGAGGATGGCTTCAAAGGGCGAACATATTTCTTTGTCTGTCTATAGGCTTCATCACACTCGCAAGTGGCCCCTTACTTCGTGTGTGGATTTCGTTACTGTGGATTTCTGTCATACTATCTCCTTCATCGTCATTGTTCTCATTTGTATAGAAATTCCACAGTATAATGATTTGAGATTCTTCGTCCTAGGGCTCTTCTACTTGGTATTCTTCCTCGTTATCTTATTCTAGCTCCAACTCCACTATAGGTTCTTCGTTGTTAAGGAGCGATCAATTAAGAACCAGCTCTTCCATATTTAAATTTTCTTCATTGGGTGGAGCAGGCAGTGCAAGTGGACCATGACCACCTTCTATCTTCTTATGATAGAAAGGTTTGAAACGTTTTATGTTGTTATAATCTCCCCCATTCCCGCTTGTACTTTCTCCAGAATTCCTTTTCATATCGATGACTGTGTTTTTCAACTTCTTAATGATCCGAAGCAAACCTTCCACATCTATGGTATCCTTTTCTTTGGTTTCAGCCCCTTTGTTATCACTCCCGTTATTCTTCTTGGATGCTTGAGAGGCTTTCTTTTCTCCAGTTGTATGATGACATGCCGTGAGACTAATCATTTCATTCTTGACTTTTACTGCTTCATCGATAGCTCCTTGTAAGGTTTGTGCATTACTCCTTTAGACCCACATCGCAATAGGGACAGGGAGAGCAATGATGTAGAATCCCATGAGCACCTCCTCAGTAGGTCTAGCGTTAGTTGGTATTCTATTGAACAAAGTGTTGAACCGGATGTTAAAATCCTTGACCTTTTCTTTGGTTTCCATTTTCAAACGGGATAGTTCTAAAACTAAGGCCGCAGGTGTTTTGTCATCGCCATACTTGTCTAAAAAGACCTGTTGAAAGGCAGCCCATGAGGTGATTGATCTTGTTCTCAAGCTAAAGTACCATGTGGAAGCTGCACGAATCAAGGTAAAAGGGAATAGGCGACATACTACATCTTCATCGACTACCCCCAACATGTGCACGGCTAGGAAGAAAGAGTGAAAATGGTTATCAGCGGTGTCCCCCCTCTCAGGGTCGAATTTAGGCAGTACTCTTTCTGCATTCTTGAGTAAGGGATGCCACTACCCAGGTACCGCTACAGAATCCTGAGTGAGCCAGGGAGGGAGTGCTCCCGGAGGAGGTGGGAGTTGGTTCCCACCCGGTTGAAGCTAATTCCCACCTGGAAGAGGAACATTAGCCATATCATGGATAAGGAGGTTCTAGTTGAAGGTTTCTTCGAGGTGTTCTTTAATAGGATTTCCCAAATCGGGCCAGGGATTACCTTCAGAGAGTGGATCCTCAGGAATTTCTTCCCAAGGAGTGTTGATACTTTGCAAGGACTCTAGCACGATATCTTCAAGAGACGGGGTTGCAAAGGTCTCTTGGTTTATGGAACAAATCCTTGGCTTTCTTTTAATTATCGGAGGTAAAGAGTGAAAGATGGAGAGCTGAGAGAGGGAACAAGTGTAAGCCCGAGCAAGTACTCTGACTGGTTGTTCCTAAGTGACAAGATACTCCCACAGTGTCTCTTCTTCGAAATGAGGCTTTTCCAAATGGGAGGAGGTAACATTTCGACCTTTACGATCCATGCATTAATCTTTTCGAATCCATGACATTTATAGATGAATCATAAAAAGCTGTGGACGGTTGTTCAGGCCCTCCTAGCGCCAATGTAATATCCCGTTTCAGGGATATTCCCCAAAATCCCAGTAAACTCCAACCAAATACGTACAAGTGATATAGCAACTGGGAAAATATAAATAACAGTAATGCAACATACAATAATATAAACTCGGAATACAAGCAGATACTCAAGAAATGCAGAGAGAAATGCTACGCCATTTTATTATACTGAGTAATGGAAAGAGTACAAGAGGTGATCAGAAAGATGGCACCTCGACTTGCACAAGGCAAGTGAAAAAATACACCCAAAATAGTAAAGAAATGGCCTCTCTTTGAACGATGACCAAGCCGCTGGAGAACTGCTGTGCTACTGCTACTGCATGGAATCAAGTGAGGATTTGGGGCTGTTCCCCTCCTTAGAAAATGCTAAAACTCTGGAATCAACCTTTTCTCAATAAACCCAGAAAAACCCAGAAAATTTTTCTCAAATAGTTGACCCCCGAAAATCACCCCCTTGGGGATCTGCACTATCCCTCCAAGCTCTGCGCTGCCACTGAATCGAACCCTCCAAAACTCTACCCGAAACTCTACCAAAATCCTCCAGTAAGCAAGGGTTGATCCCTTGCAAAATCTCCCAACTCAAATCCTGCACAGAACCCAAATCCGGAACTCCTGCTAAAAGTAACTGCGTCCCCCTCTCAAGACTGCGCAGTCATAAAATGCTCAACTCCTCCTCAACTCCAAAGATCAACTCTCCTGCAAAAGACTGTTGAAAACTACCTTATCTGGGTAGGCACTCGAAGTTCCCCGAGCCTAAAGGTGAGATCTCTGAACGGAGACACTCGATGCACTAAACAGTACTACAGACAAGCTAAATAGCCAGCATTCTCTAAGTCGAAGTGACTAGCCCAAATGCACATAATCGAATGACAAAATGAGGAGGCTCCTCTCTCCTTTATAGTGTTGGCCTCTCTCAATCCCAAGGCCCACCTCCTCCAACGTAGCCTTTCTCTTGCCACGTGTTCCTCTCCATCTGCGCAGTCCCTCCAAGTGTCTACATGGGCCCCTCCTCTACATGGTCCTTTGGCCCCCTTGGCTCCCCCTTTAAGTTACAACGTTGTGCTACTAGGGAATGACTTTATTCCAAAAGTGAGTTATGACCCCCTTTTCTCACCTTTTTATTTATCAATAACTATAGAAGGCAAAATTGAGCAAAATCGAATATTCCAATTAGACATGGCTAATTAGGAATATTACAGTCTCCCCTGGCAAAATGTTGCTTGTCCTCAAACAACTGAAGTGATGGATGTTGCAAAATTTTCTCACTCTCCCAAGTGGCATCCTCAACCGACAAATTCTTCCACCTCACCAAGAATACCTGGACCGTCCTGCTCTGCAGCTGCCTCTCCCTGGTATCAATAATAGCCTCTGGCTATAACACCAAATGCCCCTCATCATCTATGGGTGGTAGCTCATCTGTCACTGTCACATGCTGCCCCAATGCCTTCTTCAAGCATGATACATGAAAAACATTATGAATCTTGCTGCCTTGGGGGAGCTCCAACTCATACACAACCTGTCCAATCCTATGTATCACCCTATATGGCACATAAAAGCGGGGGCTTGAGCTTCTCAGCCCCCTTCTGCTTCAGTGATGACTGTCGGTATGGCTGTAATCGTAGGTAGACCAAGTCCCCTACCTCAAACTATCTCTCCACCCAACCCTTGTCGGCGTACAGCTTCTGTTGGTTCTGTGTTGTAGCCATATTATCCTTGAGAGCTTAGAGGATATCCTGACTCTCTTAGATCCAAATCTTGGCTCTCGGAGCCTTGCTAGCACCAAACATCACATCAAAAAAAGATAAGGGATGATATCCATACAAAGCATAAAATGGTGACATACCAATGGACATGTGATGTGTAGTGTTATAGCAGTACTCCCCCAGATGCCGCCACTTCAGCCATGCTCGCTGCTGCCCACTGACATAGTTACGCAAGTAGCCCTCCAGCCACTTGTTAACTATCTCTGTCTGCCCGTCCGTCTGTGGGTGATAACTGGTACTCAGTGTCAACTCCGTCCCTACCAACCGGAAAAGCTCCTGCCAAAATTCGCCCATGAAACGGCTGTCCCTGTCACTAGTGATGGTCTTAGGAAGACCATGTAGCCTAAAGACCTCTCTGAAGAACATCTAGGCCAACTACGCTGCTGTGTAGTGTGCGGATATGGCGAAAAAATGTACGTACTTTTTCAATCAATCAACGACGACAAAGATGCAGTCCTTGCCCTATACCATGGGCAACCCTGTGATGAAGTCTATCGAAATACACTCCCATTTCCCCTCCGAAATGGGAAGAGGCTACAATAATTCTGCGGGATGGCTCATCTCCCCCTTGTTCCTCTGGCAAACATCGCACTCCCGGACATGCTGGAGTACGTCCTCCTTGAGGCCCTTCCATGAGAACCTCTCTGTAATGGCCCTGTAGGTTTTGGTAAACCCTTGATGGTCGGCCAATGGTGAATCATGTGATGCCTGAAGTATCTTCTTCTTGAGCTAAGATCCCTCAGTCAAGAAGATCCGATCCTTGTAGTAGATGATCTCATTGACCATCCTGTACCTTTCATCTGCCACCTGCCCATTCAGAACCTCACATGCAAATCTGTCCTTGGAGTACTCTACCAAGAGTCGAGCCCTCCAGTCTGTGTCCAAGCTCATAAGAGACAACATGGCTGGTCTACGTGAAAGGGCATCTGCTACCACATTGTTCTTACCCTTGACATACTCGATGTCAAAGTCATACGCTTGGATCTTACTGATCCACTTCTGCTGCCTCTCCTGTAGCTGCTTCTGCTCTAAAAAGAACCTGAGGCTGTTGTGATCAGTGTTTTCAAAACCGTTTTTAAAAACCGGTTACCAGTCTAACCGGCCGGTTAGCAAGGCCGCCGGTCTAAACCGGCCAAAAAACCCGGTTGGAAAGGCCATTTCGCCAGTTTTTTGCCCTAACCGGTGAAAACCGGCCGGTTTTGTCCTAAACCGGCCGGTTTTAGGCACACCCACCATAAAGTAAAAAACATATTTTTCACTGTGTTTCAGGGGTTTGGGGGGGAAACTAAGGGTGTTTCAACCCTAACAATGTTGGAAATTAATGGTAATGTTAAATTCTTAAAGTAAAAGTGACATTTCCTTTAATTTTCATTTTCATCCTTTTACTTAAATTTTTAACATTACCATGAAATGACTCAGGATGTTTGAGAGTGGTTTCGACCTCATTGGATTTCATATGGAGAAACTAGAATTTTAGATTTCACTCAAAATTCAGCAGACTTAATGGTTTTCAGGATTTCAAGGTTTGGGGAACAATAAATGCAATCGAAGCTCCAAATGATGAGCAAAACTCCTGATCTAGATCCCATTGTGTTGGACGATATTGATCCAACATCAGAATGGGTGGAGGAGACTGAAGAACCTGTGTTTGAGGCTGATTTTGATATCGACATGGCTTTAGCGGGGGATGATGCAGATTATGTGGTGGCATCAAAACTAGGATCAGTAGCGGCATCAAGGAAAGGCAAAGAACCAATGGAAGGCACTAGTCATGCAGGTCGACAAACTCGTGCTTCCATTAGGTCCACTTCTATTGTCATTGGTGGCATTGATTCTGAGGTTGCAGATCACGCTGAGGCATCCTCAGACTCTGAACCAGATGATGTCTATGTAGCTCTTGATGATGATCCTATGTCTAGTAGTGGTGATGAACTTGATGATTGATCATGTGTACATTGTAGACTTGTAGTATGCCAATGGCCTCATAGCTTGCAACATTGTTTTTGGACTTTATAGGCCATTTAGAGCCTCATTTCTTATGTATTTTGCTATTTTATCGATGATATGTATTGTACTTGGTGCATATAATACCTTTACATGGTATATAAACGAGCAAACTTTGCATATTTTGTCTCTATTGGCTTGGAATCATGGTTTTACATCTTAAAAATAGTTTTGTTTCATTAAAAATTAATTATTTAATGTATTTTTTCAAAACCGGTTCGTTTAGACCAAACCAGTCCCGGTTAGACCGGTTCCGGTCGGTAAACCGGTTCATTAGGTGGACCGGTCCGATCACCGGTTCCGGTTTTAAAAACATTGGAACAGACAGCGATATTCATGTGTTTTCTGATACAGAGATAAGTTGTTATTGTTTGTTGTGTTCTTGGTCACAGATTTTGCTTTGGATACTGATGTTACAGTGTTTCCCACGCAGTTTCAGAGTACAATGGATTCAAATAAGGCTGAAATTTTGGGTTTCCCACGCAGTTTCAGAGTACAATGGATTCAAATAAGGCTGAAATTTTGGGATCGCAAAAGAAGCAACACCATGGTCAAGAACACCAACAGAACCGTGTAAAAGGTACCATCATTTATTTTTTCTTCAGATTGTTTAGTGGCAGTCCAAATCTCTACACAATCTATTTCTGGAGTGGGTCCTATGCTTGAACTATTCAAAACGAATAGTATAGTTTTATCTTCCCAACGATCCGTATCTCAATAAGAGTTGAGCTGGACTTTGTTTTGGATGTATATGAATTCCTACCAAGTTGACATTGTATTTAGGACATTTTTTCTCATCTCGCTCTCAGTGGAGTCAGATTTTGTATGATGGATAGTTACATGGATGGCTGACATACAATCCCTTAAAAGAGAATGAAAAGTTGTTTAGTTTTAAAACATTATTAAAAAATTTCAAATCATATATAAATTTAGTTATCAAAAGATTAGAAAAAGTTGAAAAATAATTATTTTAATTTTTTTAAATGTAATTATCATCTTTTAAGAATCTTAGATGTTCACATTAGTGATCATCATGTTATATCATGTTATAAGGATGAAAGGAGGTAAATTAAAAAAGGGTCAACTTCATTTAACAGACCATGTCAAAAAGCAACTAGATGCAGACCCAGAACATTGCTCCCTGGCATCTTCTTTATACTATGGAGGACCTGATGAACATTATGATTTGCTGCCAAGAACAAAAGTTGATCAAGCTGAGGTGAATTTTCATTCCAAATCTGGGTCTTTCTATCATTTAAATTTGATCAAGATGAGGTGAATTTTCATTCCAATTTCAGATGAAGTGAATTTTCATTCCAATTCTGGGTCTTTCCATCATTTATGATGCTATTTTAGTATAGCTTTGCAAGGAAAAACTAAACTGGAAGTGAAACAATATCTAAGTTTATGTGAATTGTAGTTGGTTCTTTTTCCGTCTTTACTGGATATCAAAATCTACAATCAACATAAAGATATAAAAAATAACTAAATTTACTAAACTAAATTTCATTTTAGTGATAAACTTTACATTTTAATTATATTTTTCCTTGCAACAACGACAAAAAATTAAAATGGAAGTGAAGCAACTACAGGAGGCTATGGATCCATTCAATCTTCAATATGCAACCAGTGGCAATTGGTGGAAAGGTAAAGTGACAATACCTAAGTCATTTATGGTTTTGAAAAAGTATTTTCAGGTCACTTGAGTTAAGAAAGAATTTAACAGAATTCACAGGATTTTATAAGATGTAGCTTGGATGATAATGGTATGTGATTAAACGATTTTGTTATTTGTTATGTAATAATATTCTTTTCTACTAAGGTTTTATTTGCATGTTTCTTGGACTTGCAATTGATCTGGAGGTTGTATTTGCTTTTGTTACAGGTTCCTTATATTATTGAGATCTTGGATTCAATAATTTCCACTATGTAAGCTTCATTTTGTTCGTTGACCTCAACCAGTTACGAGAATATATTTACATTCCACTTGTTGAACTCTCAGTTATTTCGGGGAAATAATTGAACAAGAAGTTGAAAATAAGCCGAAGAAAAATAATATTATATTATTTTTCACGTTTTGCAGAGTCCAGACTGTTCGAAATCTTTAGGCACACTTCCCAGAGGATGAGTAAATTAGGCTGAGAGTGATAGTGTTTTGTGTGTGAAATTAGGCAGGTGAATGATTATATTCTGCTGATATAATATTTCTAACAACTACTCTGGGCTGTGTAAGAGGTGCAAATAGTATTATTGTGCACACTATCTTTTGAATAATCTAAAAACTTTACCAAAAATGATTTATAGCTTCCCATCACAATAATATAAATGTACTGATAATATTTAAATAGTCTGGATATCTCACTCATACCCATCTGAATACAAGATATTCTATATTTTTTTTATGCAGGGTTTTTGGGATGTGAGGCTGTCAGATAATGATATCCATAAGGTACAGATTTCATCTAATCTTCAAACTTAGCAGGGTCCAGTGCCGTACTCATTGAGTATTTTGTGTTATGTTTGGAAACTTTAGCAAGTACAGGGTTAAAGAACACATAGCACTCAAAGGAAGTTGAGCATATCTTGGTATTCGAATCAACAATGAGATGGTCAAGAGATAAATAGCAAATCATACCCCAAGCTTTCAGGAGCATAATCAGTAGCTTCAGCACCAATGGACAAGTGGAAACAAAGTCAACCAAATCCCATATTTGCAGGCACTTCTCAGCAGTTAAAAGATAAGAACATTGAACACTTGGTAGTTGATTTTTTCTTCAAGAGATGTTGGTTCAAGCCTAAAGGATGTGAAGACAATCTGAAGCATCTTGATGGCATCATTCTCATTTGCAGGGGATAAGATCCCACTCAAGATGTATTCAATATAAGTAAATTTCGACATCGAAATATGGATCAGTTTACTGGAGTCTTTGTAAGGTCACTGGAAGTTTGCAATGATGTTACAAGGAACATGCTCCAAGAAGAAATTAAATTCCTAGTTTGAAATGAAAAATTCCTTCAATTAAGTAGGACCTGGAACATGCAAAGGAAGCAATTTTTAGGCATGGAGTACGTGGCCTAGTGAATGATCCATACAATGAGTTAGATCACCAACATCCTTCTAAACAAGTGTAAATTAAGCATGTCAGAGAGATGCTTACAAAGGTGAGGTGCCTTGCCTAATACCATGATTACCATGTCTGGTTTGTTGCTCGCCAAAAACAGTTACAAGATTGGCATGGTGATGCTCCCAGTCTCCACGATATTAATGGCAATTCACATTTTATCAATACGCGTACCAAAGGAATTATAGTTCATGGAACTCGGGATCCTGTGGCTGGCTCGTTTGATGTAGTGCAGATGCTTGGAAGGGAAGTCCTAACAGGGTGGATGACTAATAATAAGCCAACATAATTACCTTTCATATCAAAGGGCTTGAATTCAAATAGCCACATTTACTCTGACCAACATCAATTGAAGGCTCGAATTCGAGGTATTTATTTGGAAATTGAAAGCATTTTCAATTTTCCAAAAGAAGTTATCCAACATATTCAGTTATTGAAAAATATTGTGATCTTGAGGCTGTGGTATTACGTGGGAAAGTGGAGATAACTGAGTCAGACTTTGAATTTTGCTTTCTACATGTTTCTTACATGCTTTGAGCAGAAAGGCCATATAGGGAGCTTCCAAACACTTCAACATGAAACCTTAGTTACTTGTAGTCCTCAACTTTTGACTATTGTTGTGTCTCTTGAATGGCAAGATCCTATAAATATATTGCTTGCACATCATAGGAAAACTACCTCAGTTTCACTTGATGGCACAATCAAGCCTTGGAACCCGACAACAAGCACAAGAAGTGTACTTTGCAACCCTGTTCTGACATATTCTGGGCATAGATATGAAAGGAGCCTTGTGGGGCTTTCTGTTGCTATTGGTTCACAGTCAAATGAGGTATTTGTCTATCATAAATCTTTTCCAATACCAGTGGCATCGTACAAGTTTAACCATGTAGACCCAATTAATGGTAAAGAGGTATATGTTGTCGATGGATAGTTGGCTTCCTCTGTATGCTGGAAAGGGCAGATCCAAACCTGGGTTGGATCATCAATGTTAACATTTGGAGGCCTCTATTACCCTTGATGTGCACAATGGATTGGATGTAAGGTGAAAGGAAGACTTCTTGCAACTCATGCGATTTCCAAGACATATGCATATTGTTGCATAAAGAATAGGCCCAACATTACAGAGTATCAGGACTTAGTACCATTTTTGTCAAATGACCCAACCTTCCTTGGACAATGATAGATTGGGGTTCTCCAAAATAATATGTTTCTACATATATGTGTGCTATCAAGGGAGGAGTACAAGCCATTTCTGGATGGCACTCAATTAACAACCATTGGATTAGTTGTGCAACCATATCTATGTGAAGACGGGCCAACTATTCTTCAGGCTGTTACTTTGGATGCAGCCCCAGTGAAGTTTAGGCATGGAGATCCCTACAACCACAATACCAAAGAAATGAATTCCATGGATACAAACACGTCTGGTTGCATCATAATTCAATTGGGAATACGGGATTTTAATCTTTTTTGGGGTTTTACGATACTGAATTTGTGTGAGTGATACCATGCAAAATCATTGCAATCCTCCAGCTCCTGCATCGACATCATAAATGGAAATCTAGCCCAAGAAATCCATACAAAAGTCACATCTTCATTTATTGGGCTCCTTGACATTATACCTGTTTCAAGGGTGAACAACAACTGCCAACATCTTATACAGTGGTATTACATAGAAGTTCTATGTTGAGGGAGTGAACCATGACTATGCATTTAATTTGAAGTCAGAAATAGTGCCTTGGAAGATCCAGATGACCATTTTTCCCTTGCTTAGTCTGGAATCAGTCAATGTTCAAAATATTGTTTGTGGTAGTAAGCATGCTGGTAGAGACATGAGAAAATGAGAGATCTTCGGCTGGAAATGGGTTTTCATTCTGTAATATGATGGGATTTCCCTCTGCAATATTAGCTACTAAATTTTACTTGTATGGAAAGATTACTACTTTCTTTGTTCAATATTTTATTTTAATTTTATTCATTCCAGTCTATTATATTATATTTTATTACAATTTTGTTCATTTCAGTCTATATTTTATTCAATTCTAGCACATTGTTTTTCGAAATTATAAAAGTAAAGGCAGCTTCCTGTTTTTTGAAGTTAGAAATTATAAAAGCGAGGCAGCTTCCCTTCTCTGCCATTAAAGGTATCTTTTGATGCAGAGTAAATATACCATTTTTAAATATAAAAAATTCAAAAAGATTATTTAAATGCTCAATCCACAAGTGTCATCCAGTGCATGGATCCACATTAATAAAGTGGATATAGTTATGACAGGTATATGGTATATGATTTCATATTGATAAAGTATTTCCAGTTAATAGAGGAGTATAATTTGAATTTAAACTGGGTGTTTTTCCATTTTCAAATAGGTATGTAGATACAAAACAATATGCACAAAGATACAACATTCTTTTATAATAAAGTAAATTTAATTGGAACAACTTTTACTTTGGCATTTTATATTTCTTAATCTTTTATCACATAGTATCATAATTATAATCATGAAAAATTAATTCAACTTCAACTTTTACTTTCTCACCCACCACATACGCCCCATAATGATTATATATTTTCAATCTCAACCTCTCCTCAACAACTTTTTAATTATGTCCAAAACTATTCGTCAACTTTTTGCATAGGTAAAAACAAGGTTTGACATGATCAAATCAACTTCAACTTCTTTTTGCATAGGTAAAAACAAGGTTTGACATGATCAAATCAACTTCAACTTTCTTTCAAAGTTATGCTTATTTCTTTAAAATGCCTACTATTAGCTGTCCAATTTGTCAATTTGCAAATTGTTGTTTTGGCATTCCTGATGAATCTTTATATTTTATCTATTTCAATTATATATATTAATTATTAATTTTTAATTATATATTATTAATATAAATTATTATACTAATTTTTAAATAAAATTAATTATACATCACAAATTTAATTGTATTTTATTAAAAATCACATATGAATACAATAAGTATTGGTTTAAGAATATTATATTTTGACTTTCTAATCGCACTATACAATTATGGCTTTCAATGTAGTATCATTCTATATATGTATATTATTCTTTACAAAATATAATAATAATATCATGGTTTCTAATGGAATTAACTTTTTAATAACAACATATCAACATGTTTTCTAATATTATGTTTTGACTTTCTATAGGATAGTCATGGTGGTTATTGCCTTCGTCACTAGCAAGCTTTGTATATGCTTGGCCATCTACAAAGGTTTCTTGATTTTGGATAATTAATTTAACCTCTTGATTTTGGGTAATTAACTTACTCTAAAATGAAAAAAGACATTCAATGTGTTCTTTGTAATATAGATATAAATAAAACATCTAAAGAAAAGTTATTGCACAATGATCCAGTCCAAGAAAATTTTCGACAAACCAATTAACTCTTCTATAATAATTCAACAATTCCAATTTAATATTCCTATCGGCCTCTCTTTGTACCTTTTGGGACAATTGCTAGTTATTACACTGATAGGCGTTTCTGCGGGCTTTGGCTTGGCAGATCCAACCAATCAAAGGTGCCTATTTTTGTTGCCCTCCTTCCAATGACAATCTGACATCTATACCAGTGCAGATAACAATTGGTGGTTGGGCATAACGGAGTTTCGACCCATGTTGGAGGGTATCATTGCTGAGAACAGTTCGCCTCTGTTACTGGCCACCTTCTGCGCACAAGTAGGTGTAGCATTATGCCCACTACAACTTACAATATGTGCGGACAAGCAACTGCAACGTTGTACCCACTACTCACAAATCAGTGCTTAGAGTTCAGACTTGGCATGCTTGGCATGATTGATTTTTTTTCCAGTTCATTATTGATTTTTTCAGTCAAGAATATCGAAATCAACCAAAATTGATCTCTTAAGTTCTAGCAGTAAGGTAGGCGCAGGTCATTGAGGCAGTGTGTGAATATTCAGAGGATGAAGAGACACACTTCAACTAACTCTTAATGGCTTTAGTGGAGGCGTAGGCAGGTCCCTTACCCATTGGTTCCCAACGCTTCTCCCTATCCTCCTCCCAGAAGTTCGTTTAGTTAGAAAGGGCACGAGGCATTTGTAGACAACATGTTCAGGATTGCTATGGATTTAGAGGTTTCTAACATAGAAGAAGTTAGTAGATCGCAAGCTAAGTGCATTTGTGATGGTCGTTTGGCTTCACTGAAAGCAGAGGTAGTAGGTGAACTAATAGTATTATATTTAGTTTTTCACTTTCTCTTTTTATGATTACTTGGGCTTATATTAGGGCTCATTTCCCCTGTTTTTGATGCTACATTTTTTGTTATGATGTTAATTATAAAGTACAGAGCTAACCCTGAGCTTTTTCATGCTTGCACTGAATAGCAACTTTATTTCACATATTTAGATCAAAGAGCCTAACAAATACCCTCCTATAGATATCTCAAATGCCCTGCAAGTACATTCATTTGTTCTTGGTTTCATATATGTGTGTGAAAAAGTACATCCAATCCCTCAGGGCCTTGTTGTTATTTCGTGCAGTCACTGATCTTAAGCTGCTATGTTGAATAAATCTTCTCTAGAATAATCCAGTATCTCTATATCAATATGAATGGATCTTCTCATTTGACCAAATCAAATTTTAGTAATGTATGATTTTGGATTTGAGTTGCATGACTCAGTGCTTTATTAAACCCACGTTTTCAGTCTGGTTTGGGGGATTTGATCATAGTTTCTCATATAGATTATATATCTTGTTTAACAAGGGCTCTATTTTCTAGGATTGAAATAAGTTGTTTTCACTGAAACCTTGAGGGTTTTGACCTTAACTACACTTGTTGTTATGTATGATATTTTACAGCTAATAAAAGGTTTCAAGCTACAAGGTGGATAAAGAGCATGGTTGGATCCCTAGATATGCCATGCAATCCATCTGAGGAGGAGTTTCGTCTTTGCTTGAGAAGTGGGGTCATTTTATGTAATTTTGTCAACAAGGTTCTACCAGGAGCATTGTCTGAGATGGGATACCATTTCTGCCCAATTGGAATGTTCACATATTTTATGAAACCTATTATTGTCTTGAAATCCAGCCTTCCTTTTTCTACCCTGTTAATTGACTTGTGCTGGTTGGTTGTTACAAACTTACAAATCATGTTTCATCACTTACTCAAGAAGGGCGACCTTTATCTACCTGTCAATATTTTGAGAATGTAGGAATATTCTTGTAGCTGTTGAAGATATGAAGTTGCCTACTTTTGAAGCTTCTCATTAAGAGCAGGTGAGCATGCCAATCACGTTGATATTCATATGGATGCTTGCATTTGAATCTTTGATTTTAAATTTTTAACAAGTTTTTGTTCTGCCTCGAGGAAAGCTTGCAGCCAGGTTCTACAACAAAGATTGTTTACTGTATATTAGCGCTGAAGGCTTATTATGAATTGAAACAGTGTAGAGGAAATGGCTCTTGGAAATATGCAGGCCCTTTGAGGTCCCCCATGGTTTTGCGAAACACAGGAAATTTCCTTCAACACTCAACTCCTTGTGTGCCTGTAAGGGACCCTGAAATTCAGCCAAACCCATCAGTTAGAAACATGGATGAGAGAGAAAAATGACTCGATGACATCTTTCAATCTAAAGGTTCAATCAATGTGTGTTTATTGAGTTGATATCATGCTCCAAAGTTCTAGAAACTATTCATGCTTGAAAAATTAAAAATTCTTCGCTTTACACATCCTTAACCACATGCTATGGTTGACAGACATAATGGGAGCTTTATTAAAGCGGTTTGCTGAAGAAATGGCAAATGAAAAGGAAAATATTGATCGGAACCTTGTTGAAGCCATACAAACTGCTGCACCGGTATGCAAATATCATACCTATTCTTTTGCGCTAATCCTTCTCGATTAAGAACAAAACATTCTAAATGCAAAATTTGCTTCAGAACCCTAGTTTTGTTCAGTCATACATATTAGATATGAAGAATTTCTCTAAACATATTGAACACTAGGTCCTCAAGAGTTCATGCTTTTAACTCTTTGTTGCTGTGCAGCAGGGCTCGATGCAAGCATTCATGAATCTTTCCATTGCAATTTCTGCAGAGAATAGACAAGATAAATTTTCCCTGGTGAGCATCAATTGCCCTTGATGCAAAATGAAATACAAATTATCTGATTGCACAATATCCATAGGTTTCATGAGTAATATCTATAATCTAGATCCCTCATAGGGAAATGACTTAACACAAGTATCAACAATAAATACATGCTATAGAGATTCCATCGGCAATTTTCATCTTATGTTAACTCTAATTTGCTTTGAAGATTCAGAAAAGCCAGGATCAATACAATTATTTCCTTTCAGATTCTCCAGACAAGAAAAATGGTGACTGTCAAAGTCAGGATCCAAAACCTTTGCATATCAGTCAGGAACATCAAATGCATTTGGAAGCACAAAGAAAAGAAGTCAAGGTGAGTATTATTTTAACTTTTCACTAAACATAATAAAATGTTGATGCTGTGGAGGCAAATCAGAAATGTAAACAAAATGTACTGCAGCACGAAATAAATTGTCGCCATTTGATTCAGGATAATGAGGAATATTGTTTGATGAAGAATTGCATATGTGATTTGTAGAACATTTATTTGCCAATGTAGGAAGATTATCCTACCATGATTGCATTGCCTCTGTTTCCATGATGATGAGATAACCAACATAGTTTCAAGCCTGATTACTAGTATCCCATGTGAGCCTCATCCCAAAATGTCCCTGCTGCCCTAGAGTAGGCTAGTAGGAAACATGTTAAAGACTTATATCTTACATGTGCAGTCACAGTGTATGCAATCAGGGAGCACTGATTTTCCTAAATATGCAGTCAGATCACAATTTTTTTCTGATACTGTTTGAAATAATGAAACTAAATCACACGAATACTGCTTTTGTTGTACTAAAGAAAACTCGTTAATTGTTTTGTGATCCACGACTGTCTCATTATTGATTACCATCTCTTGGAAACTTCACAATACTCATTTTATTAAACAATGGATATGATTTCCAGGACACAAGAGACATACTTAGAGCATGGGAAGATGTACACGTGGTACAGCCAGAGTGGCGAAGGGGTTTTGAATTGCTTGGTAAGTTAAAGCCAAACACTTCTACACCTCGACATTTAATGGGGGATTATTATTTTTCTTTAATGTTCCAAGTTTGTAAGCTTTACAGTTGTTTTGTTGTTGTGTATTGCTAACTGAGTAACCTATTATAAGGAATGACACTGACTTCTTTCTCTCTAAAACATTATTTTTATAGATAACCTGGTCACAAGAATTTCTAATGCTGCTAGTGGGTATCATAGAGTTCTGGAAGAAAACAAGATCCTTTATAATAGTCCCACTATAGGTTTTATATTTACTGTTTTCTTGGGTCTTAGGAAGCGTAAGAGTGTACTGCAGAATCAAACCCCATTTTGGAGGTCAATCTGATGTCTACAGTGTAGTGGAATTTATTGGGGAAGATGGATCCCTCCTTGTCAATACATCCAAAATGGGCAAAGATGTACAGAGGATATTCAATTTTAATAATGCTTTTGGGCCATTTGCAACACAAGGTATTGATTAAAGAGTTTTTTGAGCTTGTCTTCTGATATAATTTGCATACAATTACTAAATATTTTTTGTCCATGAAATGACAGACGAAATTTACATGGATACACAGCCATTCATCCGATCTGCAATCCCAAATAGGCAAAGATGTGAAGGAAATATCCAATTTTAGTAAGGTTTTTGGGCCATCTTCTACACAAGGTACTGATTAAAGAGTATTTTGACCTAGTCTTTTGACATAGTTTGTATAATATTACTAACTTGTTTTTGTCCATGAGATGGCAGAGGAGATTTACATGGATACACAGCCATTGATCTGATCTGTAATGAATGGTTACAATGTCTGCATTTTTGCATATGGTCAAACAGGATCTGGAAAGACCCACACCATGGTCAGTATATTTCTTCTAAGGATTTTGTTCTAAAAATTTGGCGGTTACCAAAAATATATATCTAAAATTGCTTAGATGAGAAATCAGCTTTTGGTTCTTAATTAATAATTTTTAGATATTTGCCAAAAATATATATCTAAAATGGCTTAGATGAGAAAGCACCTTTTGGTTCTTAACTAGTAGATTAATTTTTAGATCTTTCTCAAGGTAACCTGGCCTGACATTTTGGACTTTGACTTCTTAAAATTCACGGCGGTCCAACAAGTGCTTCTAGAAAGGAAATGGGAGTTAGGTAACCTGGCCTGACATTTTGGTCTTCGACTTCTTAAAATTCATTTTGGACTTCGATTTCTTAAAATTCGGAGCGGTCCAACAGGTGCTTCCAGAAAGGAAATGGGAGTCAGGTAACCTGGCCTGACATTTTGGACTTCAACTTCTTAAAATTCGGAGCGGTCCAACAGGTGCTTTTGAAAAGGAAATGGGAGTCAGGTAACCTGACCTGACATTTTGGACTTCGACTTCTTAAAATTCACAGCGGTCTAACAGGTGCATCTGAAAAGGAAAGGGAGTCAGGTAACCTGGCCTGAAATTTTGGACTTCGACTTCTTAAAATTCACAGCGGTCCAACAAGTGCTTCTGAAAAGGAAATGGGAGTCAACTATAGAGCTCTTAGTGACCTCTTCGAGTTATCTTAATCATTTATTCTTTGTTTTTTTATGGCTGTCCAGCTCCAGATGGACATGCTGAGCCAACTTGCAGGACACCACCTGATGAGCAGTCGTCGATGAAGGTGGGAAAACGAATGAAGGTTGTAATAACCTGCGTTTTGCCCTTGGGGACATTTTATTGCTATCTCGACAAGCCAGTGTTAATTGATGTTGTATAATAGTGCCAGCTTTTCTCATGAGCCATCAGGTAGGTTTATGCTTCCTTTCTAGAGGAAATCAAGGTTAAAAGAAAAAATAAATTGGAAAAGCGTAAATCGGTGTTAAAGAAAGTCTACTTGAAATTCCTTGTAAACCAAGGAACAATGCTTGCTATTACTTGCAATATGCACCAACACTTTTCTTAGTGTAATTTAATTATTATATAACACTTTTCTTAGTGTAATTTAATTATTATATTGGTTTTCAGGATAAAGCCTACTTGTGAAGAACTGGATTAATATATAGAATAGTGAGAAGCCATCCTTGTTGGGGCATGATATTTCTCATAATTGCTGTGTAAATTCAAGGTCACATGTCAGTCTATGTGATAGAAAGAAGGCAATGTTATATGAAAACTGAATAGTGGCAGTGAAGGAGCAGAGGTAAAAGAAATGCAGGACAATCTGACTGTTGAAAGATCAACTAGCGGCACAAAGAATCAAACATGATCTTTGTCATAATTGCTGTGTAAATTCAAGGCCACATGCCATTTCCTTGTTGAAAGATCAACTAGCCGCACAAAGAATCCAACATGATATTTGTCATAATTGCTGTGTAAATTCAATGTCATATGCCATTTCCTTGTTGAAAGATCAACTAGCCGCACAGAGAATCCAACATGATATTTGTCATAATTGCTGTGTAAATTCAAGGTCACATGTCATTTCCTATCTGACTAGCAAGAAGGCAGTGTTATATGAAAACCGAATAGTGGCAGTGAAGGAACAGAGGTAAAAGAAATGCAGGGACAATATGGCTGTTGAAAGATCAACTAGCGGCACACAGAATCCAATTATTGCAAGATCGAAGGGCGGCACACAGGGAAGCTATTGACCAATAAATTTTGGGTTTGGCGAGTCAAATTTGATCTGTACTAGAATCCCCGTAAGAAATGGATAATATGGAGGACAAAAGATGAAAGTATGGAAGGTGGTTCCCCTTTCAGTAGTGCAAATGATGAAAGTATGGATGGTGGTTCAAGTTAAAGAAAGAACAAAGCCTCCAGCAAAACACAAAAGCTAACAAAGGTGGTTTTTTTTTTTGCTTATATGTTCCTCTAGCAGAGGACAATATTTTCACATATGGAAAACACTATGTTCATATATATATTGTATTTTTGCTTATATGTTCCTCTAGCAGAGGACAATATTTTCACATATGGAAAACACTATGTTCATATATATCGTATTCATGCAATATGATGCAAGAAAATGGGAGGTGGAAATGACTAATATGTTATCATAATTTCATAATCGGAGCATAATTTCATAATTGGAGCAATGTGTAATCAGAGGGCTAGTAGATGAGTTTAGATTTGTGTAATTAAAATGATTTTTCAATTTTGAATTGTTGAGATTGATTGATGAGTTGGTAAATTAATGATTTCTAATATGGTTGGTATAGATAAATTAAAGATGTTACTTGTAAATTGTGATTCTCTTTTTTTAGAGATTTAACATATTACAAATTATGGTTTAGTTTTTGCTTTAAATTATCAGATAATTGATTTATTCATGCATTACCACCTCTAGGTGAATGGAATTTTGGGTATTATGGGCATTATGAATGGATGCAGCGTAGTTCTTTTCTCTTAGTGATTTAATATATCACAAATTTCAAATGATAAATTGTATTTTGAGTTTTAGTTTTTACCTTAATTTCTGATAATTGTGATAGAGATTTTGGTTATTATGAATGAATGTCTTTGCGTTGGATTGGAAAGTCCACATGATAAATTGATTGACTTATACATAACGCTATCCTTGGGTTTTACAATCTTATATTTTTATTGATTGACTTATGCATAATACTATCTTTTGGTTTTACAATCTTATATTTTTTTGAGAATTGTGATCAAAATTTTGGATATTATGAATGAAAGCTTTTGCTTTGGATTGAAAAGTCCACGTGATAAATTGTGTTTGGAAATGATTTTATTTGTCTCTTTAAAATTTATACATAGTTGTACCTTGAGTGCTAAAATATTGCATTTCTTTGAGAACTGTGATTAGAGTATTATGAATGAATACATTTATGTGAAGTGGAAAGTGATCGCAGATTACGATTGAATCAAATTGTACATAATCTTGAATTGTATATTACAATGTAGTTAAAATTGAAGTTCAGTTCAAGGAAAAAACTTCAAAAAGTATGAATAGAAATTGTAGTTAAATCAATCTTGTACAAGTTATCTGAAAATTTAAATTACAATGAAATGAAAATTTTTCCACCATACAGATCCATTTTTAAATTATAATAAAATGAAAACTTTTTCCACAATACGGATCTATATTTAAATTACAATGAATTGATCTTTTTCTCCATAATACAGATCCATTGTTAGAAAAGGAGATAAAATGTGAATCAAAAGTTTAATATTCTTTTGATGGACAAAAAAAAACATTATTCTTTGCATCAATTTTTTTCTTAGCGAATTTAAAGTTTGTTCTAACCAACCATAAATATCTTAGGCTACTTGTTTGTTCTACCCAATAATGAATCTATCCTAAGTTGTTCCAATGTAAGTTCCAATAAATTCATAATCCATCTTAACCTTACAAAAAGCAAAGTCTAAAAAGTAAAAGTTTCAAATATCAATAGTCTTTATTCTTTAAATGGTTGAACATTTATTAAAATGACAAAAAGTATTAATAGAGTTGAGATTTAAACATGTATTAAAATGACAAAGTGTTAACAGAGTTGAGATAGGGTTGTAGCCAATAATGCATTACGAAATAAGAAAAAGGACTTGCATTAATAAGCTTATAAATTAATATTTAAAAATGAAAATGTGTTTTAATTATTTTTAAAATCCTAAATAGATGGTCAAACTAAATTTTTATTCATTTAAAAAAATTGATGTGTGCGTCTCTTCGAGCTATCGAGATAATACAATAAACAAGCACGCACACTGCTCTTCTCTCATCACTGCATTAAGCCTTACTGCTTTTATCTCTATAAATCCATTGTAGCATAAGCTTCAAAAATATACAAATTCCTTTAGAAGAAAGGAAAGGTTTGAAGTTGTTGCAAGGAGGAAACCAGAGAATTGAAATGGATTCACATTGAAGAGTCGTACCCAACATGCCTGTACTGTCAAAAGCGTTGCACTATGCTACGTTAAGATGAGGACTGAAAAAAATTGCAAGCGCTACGCCCATCAGAGTCCTAGATTAGGCACTCTTGATTTTACGCCACTTGGCTGGCCCATATGTCCCAAATTTCACAACTAGAAAGGCTTAGGTATGATGGCCAAAACCACCACCCAGTTCGGGCAACCAATATCTACTAAATCTCACAACCACGATTTCTCAGATCAGATGGCCAGAAAGATCTAGATCTTATGGCCAAAATTTTCTAGATTAGACGACCAATATCTACCAGATTTGACAACTGTGATCTCTCAAATTGGACAAACAAGATTTACAAAATTTGACAACCATGATTGCCCAAATCGGATGGCTAGATCTGGTGGTGACAATTTCTCAAATCAAACGACCAAGATTGTCCAGATCTAATGGCCACAATTTACCAAATCGGACAGCCAAGATTTTCCAGATCTGATAGCTGTGATCGCTTAATTTGTATCGCCAATATCTACCAAATCTCATGGTCACAATTTCCTAGATTGGGCGGCCATAATGGCCTAGATCTGATGGCTATAATTACTCAAATCGGATGGCCAAGATCTACTAGATCTAATCGTTGTGATTGCTCAAATTGGACAACCAAGGTCTACCACATTTGACGACCATGATTGCCTAGATTGGATGACCAAAATGGCCTAGATTTGACGGCTACAATTTCTCAATCTAACAGCTTAGATCGCCCATTTCTATGACCATGATTTACCAGATCAGACATCCAAGATCTACTAGATCTAACCACTGTGATCACTCATATTTTATGGCCACGATTGTGCAAATTAGATGGCTAGAATGGCCCAGATCTGATGGCTACAGTTTCTCAAATCCGACGGCCAAGATCTCTCAGATGTAACAACCATGATTTGTCATATTTGACAGGTGCGATCGCTCAAATTGGATAACTAACATCTACCAGATATGACGACCATGATTGCTCAGGTTGGATGGGTCGAATGGCCCAGATCTGATGGCTACAATTTCTCAAATTAGACAGTCGAGATCGCCTAGATCTAACAACCACACTTTGCCAGATTGGATGGCCACAAGATTTGTCTATTTGACAGTCTAAATTGCTTTGATTCAACAACCGAGATCCAACGAGCAACATCGCCCATATCTGACAGTCAAGATTCCTTTAATCGAATGACCATGATTCTCTTTATTAGATGGCCAAGATCACTCAAATCCAACAACTGCAATTTCCCAAATCTGACGGTCCAGATCGCTTTGTCGAACTACTAAGGTTTACTAGATTGGAGGGTCAAGATCACCCAAATCTAAGGGCCACAATTTACTAGATCGGACGGCTTCGATTTTTCAGATTTCACGGTCACGATTGCTTTGATTGAATGACCGAGATTGTCTATATTGGAGAGTCAAGATCTCAGATTTTACGATCAAAGATCATTTTGATCACATAACTGAGATTGTCCAAATTAGAGGACCAAGATCAAACTAGATGGGCACAATTTCTCATATTTGATGGTCAAGATTGCTTTAATCGAACAACTGAGATTGTCTAGAACGGATGACCAAATTTTCCCCAAGCTCGAGCCCTTGATCTGGGAAGTGGATCTCGTGCCACTTGGAAGTAGGTTGACAATTGATGTGTATAAGTTGGATGGCACATGGCATCCATAGAGTCGTAAATTGCTCGGTGACTTGATATGTGATTTGTTGCAATGTGGGAACTTTGCTAGTTGGAGGCGTTGTTTAGTAATTTTGTAGGAATGAGTGTTTATGAGGTTTATAGGCCCGATATGATTTAATTTTAATGTATGTGGGAGGAATTCAATGTGGTCACCAGAGGAGACACACAACTTGCAAAACCTCAACAATGTAGACCACCATTTAAATCACCTCACGGGGCCTATAGTTGCAGTGTTCTCCATAAAGAGCAAGAATTTAGAGATGGTGGACTTGTTTCAAAACAAATTTAGGGGCTCAATACCTCTGAAAGCAGGGGATCAACACTGTATGCAACAATTGGTTGTGTCACACAATTCACTGAGTGGAGTGATACCCTCTTAAGTCAAAATAATCTCAGCGCCAATACCTCTTTTGTTGGGGAATTTGATGTGATTGAAGACTCAAGAGCTCAATGAAAATCATTTTAGTGGAGGAATACCTAATACATTTATGAATCTAACGTCTCTGTTGGAATTCAACCTGTCCTATAGCTTTCTCATCGTAATAGTTTAGACATGACCATCAACATAACTCACCACAAATACGATCACTCTACCATGAATTGGGTTTGGTCTGTTATCTTTTAATCTTCTTGAACTAATAAACTAACCATTTTTTAGTAATAAATTAGTCTCGCAGTAAAATCATGAGCAAATGACATATCCTAAGATCACATATGGTATATAAGCCACTCACCTTAGGGCGCAGTGGGTTTACTATTATGTTTAGAATTCTATGTAATATCAAATTATAGGTTATTAATATATATGATAGGGTTATTTAATGTTTAATATTTTGTCATGTAGAAACAAAGAGTATAAATTTTAAATTATATATTAAAATTCTCTTTGAAGTTTTTAAAGTCTTGAAAAGCATAGTCACATCTCAATCAATTTATGTCAGTAAAAGGCAACACTACCTTATGGTTATTCCCATGCCGATTTTTAGTGTAGAAAAATCATGGTATGTATTAATGTTTTTATCGTTGATGTGATCTCTCAACCAAAGTGGTATTATTTTTCACATAAAAAGAATTTACATAGTAGAACCAAACTCCTTTTGTAGGTGTATGTTGAGCGATCTCATATTGAATAATTGTACCATCTATGTTGACTTGATGGTGTAGATTTGGTAAAGATTATATGTTGACTTGAAGGTGTAGATTTGGTAAAGATTATATGTTGACTTGGAGGTGTAGTTTTGGTAAGATTATATTGTAGGTTTTTACCACTAAATTCATGCTTTATTGTGCATGCCATGAATTACAAGCATGGCACCTCCAAGGAGTTTGTGGTACACTACTTGCTTAAAAATCAGTAAGGGATAATGAGGTTTGACTCACTTGACCCCATAAATAACATGTCCACAATATATTTGGATTTCCATGAGACCAAAATGAGGTATTCTAAGTAACTATGGTCTAATAGGAGGTTTGCACCCATAATTAGATCCATAAATGTAGAAATTACCTAGGAAAGTGTCCAAAATGTCAAAATGAGTCAAACTTGGCGAACAAGGGATAAAAAGAATCCAAGGACCCCACCTAAGTGTTAGACATCCTAATAAGGCCCCACATTTATGATAATGTTCATCACATTAATGGAATAATTGAGAGGTATTATTTTGTCATTGGGCAAGTTACACATGAATCTAGTATGGGGTTGAACCACATAATGCACTCCCTATTCTAGATAGGCACATATTAGTAATCAAGGATGAAGAAGGTGAAGATGAACGAATAGATGTATAAAGGGAAAGAGAAGGGAGGTGGAAACACTAGGGTGGCCTTATTGAGTGAAGAGAAGAGAGGTGACTATTCTAGGCTAGATTAGTGAGGACAAAAGAGAAGAGAGAGTAAAAGTTGCTATTAGTATGATCCAGAAAGTGGCTATGTAGATACAATTGACCACTTAAGACTCAAGGTTTTGCAGGATAAGCATGGTTTTTGACTAAGATTCTATCTTCTTAATTTGGCCCTACTCAAGATAATGATCCATCAGGAGACCAACCAAATGACAAAAGTAGAAAAATGACCAAGAGTTTGGAGCGATGGAAGGAAAATAGATTGTCTTGAGCAGGATCAAGTTGTCAAGGAGAGTAACAAAGGAAGCATATGAGAAGTACAACACCATCAACCCTTAATATAGCCATTAATATTAGATACTAGAGAGTAGAGTTGGCCTTATAAAGGTCTTATTCAAGTCAAGGTTTAATTTGACTTGTTATATCCTTATTGAAGACACTTACATATAAGAAAAATTGTATTAGGGCATTGGTGAAATATTGATGATAGGGGAGAGACCTACCTCAAGTGTTTAGGTGATAAGGGAATCGGGGATAGGATATGGAGAATTAAAGATCCCCAAACTAGTTGAGAAGAACACAAATGTGAAAAAGTGGGAAGCCCATGGGGAGTTCTCTTAAGGATAATCATGTATTGAAATAAAAATAAAAAGGCTTGATAAGTCTAACCTAGTCGTGCAAACTTTTGAGTAATAAGGAGAGGAAGCAAACTTCAAAAAAGATAGGATACTAAACTAAGGAGACAAGGGATAGACCTTGGAAGTGATATTTGGAAGGTGAGAAAAGTGAATGAGATAATAAAAACAAAATAAGTCGTTCCCTCATGAAAAAACAAGTTCTCTTCCTTAAAGGTATATATAATCATTGTCATTGCATCCAAGGGTGGCCATGGAGGATGTTATACTTTAAATCTCATGGGAGAAATGAAAATTGGAAGGGTGGCCATGGAGGATGTTCTACTTCAAGTCTCATGGGAGAAATGAGAAATGCGTATTCATTATCTCGATGCCAAGGGATTAGGTAATTTCAATGACTTTGAGAGGTCTTGTCTTATATTTTTAAAACTTTAGATTGTCCAAGTAGTGGTTGAAAAGTACATAGTGCTAAAGGAATAACATACATGAGTTGTTATGATATTAGAGTGCCTCATTTGATCTTGAAGTCATTGTAGAAAATATTAATAAAGAACAAATTCACTACATTAACCTTCCATTTATTGAAAAAGGGTATGTTGGGAAGGTTAAAGGAAAGGAATTGGGCATATTCCAAAGAAATCTTACGGGATAACTCAAAGAGGGATTCAATTATGAGGTCATTTTGATTAGGGCTTTCCCTAAGGACATTTATAAATTTCCTTTGGGACAAGTGAGAAGAGAGGACTTAGACAAAGGGACTAGGAGGGAGTTGAGGAAGCTATGGTGTGAACCATTGTAGGATGAGAGAGGAGAGGAGGGTCAGATGTTTTATGTCGACTTTTAAAAATTGCTTGACTCTAATGAGAGGGAAAGGTGCCTTTAACATCAATCAAGATAAGAGGGGGATCATGTATGGGTTGGTTTGGAGAGATGTTTGCCTGATGAATTAGGAGATTGGTGTCAAGGTCAATGGGGTCAGGGAGGAATCCTATGGAGGGAATTCCTTCTTAGGATATGAAGCAATCATAACTTTGATCTAATAAGTAGTGGATGTTGGTTTTCTTAATAACTTCTACATCATGTGGATTCTTTATATGATATTAAGAGGTTAGATAAGAGAGGGATCAACATTATCTTTATCCTTTTCCTCAAGGGGGGGAGTTTAAGCCTCGTCTTCCTTAGATTAAAACTATTTTTCATAAAAATATTTGGAAGAAAAACCATGGCATGGGTACCTTGTCTATTTCAAGTATAACATTAAATTCTTCTACAACCATTGTTTTGGGTTTGGCAGTTTGATTTGTTTGGCGTTTCTCTTCATTTAATTACTTGAATATTCACCAATATTTGGTATTGTCTATGTCCCACTTGCCATATTTGCTCTACATACTAGTGGTTGAGGTGGAAAGGTTGTATTTCTCCTCCTTAGTGTGGAATATGGTTAGTGTCAATTTTAGTTGTGGGTGCTTGTCACTCCATCATGTGTTAGCATTTCTATTGGAGATTTGGTTTTTAGTTTATTTGGATTTTGTTTTTCCCACAACAACCTCAACATAGGTGTTCTTCATGCACACTAGATGGTCGATTGTATATTTTGTTGTTTTTGGGTTTCAAGAAACACTTTCACTCTATTTAACTGGTCGAGGGTCCATTTAAAAATTTCAGAACTGGTTTCCTCGATTATCTCTAAAGTGAAATCATTTAGATCCTTATGCCATTGGCGTATGAAAGTTGAAGGAGATATAGGCCAACGAGAGTAAACATACCACAACCATCGAATCTAGGCATGTCAAAGTGTTGAATGAACTATTCTACTAATAGGTATAGGTTTTGTATCAATGCCTCATAGAGGTGATGGAACGAATAAGGGAAACCTTTAGTTGAGATGTCGTTATTATTGATGAACTTGGAGCAAGCCATGGTTAAAGTATCCAAGTGATGCCAAAGGTTTTCTCTAATGTCCCCCCCAAATTTGGGTAATTTTGATAGATATGGAGGAAGTTGTGTTTGTAAAATATAGGGCAAGAAGGTTGTTTAGATATTTAATCAAAAGAAGAATGTGTTTTCATACATCTCCTACCACCATGATTTAGCTCTTAACTGGTGTATTCTCTAAGGGGGAAGTATTATTGTTAGAAAGGGATACCTTATCCAAACTTTGTATAATTGATTGAGAGAAGTGTTTGAATTGAAGAATTGAATATTATTTTTGAATTGATGTGTGTCAACTAAAATTTGTAACATAGTTGGCATGTATACTTATTCAAATAATTACGGAAAAGAGGCTTGAGATAGTGTTTCCATTAAGGTGAACACTTGGATATTGTGAAATTGTTGATATATAAGATTTTACCCATAATTAGGTGTGTGTTGGGATGTAAAGTTGTCATTGGAGAATTGCTAGAATGTGTATTTGTTTTAAAGGATATGTTGGGATGTGCACTCACCTTAAAGATCGAGCTGAACAAAGCCTCAGCTCTCACAGCTAGCCAGCTCTTAGTACAATCCTCACAGGCAATCTTGGCTTCTCTCCAACGTTCCTCTCTGCCCTCCAAGCTCCTATTTCCTTGCGCTGTTCCTTGTGGATGATTCTCCAGTTACCAAGTGGATGATCTCCTCCAAAACTGCGCAATCCTCAAGGATTAAATCCTTGACTGCATGCATGAGTTTTCTCCATGAGAAAATACATGCAACTGATAGTACACTGTCCTTGACTTTAATCTCAACTGGGTCTTTCTCAGAATAGACATGCATGAGTTTCTGATGAGGGAACCTTCAGTTAACTAGAGTAGCACTAGTTGAGTGCATGCATACATTTGCTGACTGTTAACTCTCTATTAGTTCCTCAAACAGTTTGGAACTAATTTAACTGAACTTAACTCCGTAAACTGAGTTAACTAATTACAATTCAAATATAACTCAATCTTATCTCCTTAATTTAAGAGATAACTCTGCATGACTTCAGAAAGACTTCTAACTTGAATTTCTCCAGCTAATTAATTTAAAATAAACTAATTAATTATTTCCAAGTAGTTGTTAAAACTAAATTCGATTTTAATTCACAATTTAATTCAAGGACAAATTAAATTGGAATATTATTGTTGCCATATTTAAACATTTAAGTTAAGGGAGAATTTGGAGTATCTTTTTGAAAACAAGGTATGCAGTACACATTTTCACATTTAGAAAGTTTACAAGTTTCCAAATACATTTTCACATTTAGAGAGTTTACAAGTTTCCAAATTCTCCAGTTTTCAGATAAAATGGAATACATGTAAAAAAAAATGAAAACAAAAAATGCCTTTTTTGTTTTGTTTAAAATTTATCCACTTCATACAATATTACACGATTTCTATAAAATCAAACAACTCTTTAGCCACATATTAACATTATAAAATCAAACAACTCTTTAGCCACATATTAACATTATATTATCAAACAACTCTTTAGCCACATATTAACATTATATTATAATCAATGAATATATGTCATCAAATTTTATTCTCCCTCAAAGACACTAAAAGTTGTGAAGAGTGAAATAATAAACACGATTTTTACCTTAGGAATTTTAGGTTTAGATTAGATATTAGGTTGACTCTCCCAAATTCTTTTTTATACATAACATTCAAACAACGGATGGAACTCCACTGGATTTATGCATATATATTATGCACATATGCATGGATTTATGCGCGGGAGTGCCCATGGTCTGCTGGTCCTTCTTTGCCAGCGTATCATATTTGAAAAATCGGACTCGACTCTCCGGAGAAGTATGCTTTCATTTGTTGTAGGTTGTAATTTACCTTTATCAGATGGATATACTGGTCCAGCGCGCAGCGATGCTTCGCCATGGAACGAAGCGTGGGTCACCATGGAACGATCTCACCTCCAAAAGTCCTTCGATGCGGAACAACTCTGATCTGTGTCATTGCAATCAACTCTGTTTCATAGTGTTTCATGGAGGAGGAGGTCGTCGTGCCAATCGCATTCGCTGTCAGTCATGGAGGCCGTTGTGCCCGACTTTCAACATAAGTATCCCTCAGGCCGTATAGCGCCAGAACTAAATACGTGTAACTTCTTGTTTTTGTCCCACATTGCTAAAAGCTACATAATTTCCGGCTTCATATTGAAAATAGTCACGAGTTTAGAATATAGCACTTATCCACCCAATGTCGCTATCTTAGCGCAGATATGGCCTCTGAGAGGCTGCCACTTGGCGCGACCGGACGCCCCAGATCTCCTCTCTGAGAGGCTTTCACTTGTCGCGATCTGAACGCCAAAGATCTGGCCTCCGAAAGGCTTCCAGTTGTCGCGAGCTGAATCGCCCAGATCATCTGGCCTCGGAGAGAGGCTGCCACTTGTTGCCATTGGAATGGCCCAGATCATCTGGCCTCGGAGAGAGGTTGCCACTTGTTGCCATTTGAATGGCCCAGATCTCTCATGTGAGAGGTTGCCACTTGTTGCAATCTGGACGGCCCAGATCTGGGCTCCGAGAGGATGCCACTTGTTGTTATCTGGACGGTCCAAATCTGGCCTCTGAGAGGCTGCCACTTGTTGCAAACTGGACGGCCAGATCTGGATGCCACTTGTTGTTATCTGGACGGTCCAAATCTGGCCTTTGAGAGGCTGCCACTTGTCGCAAACTGGACGGCCAGATCTGGCTTCTAAGACGCTGCCACTTGTCGCGATTTGAATGGCCCAGATCTCTCATGTGAGAGGTTGCCACTTGTTGCAATCTGGACGGCCCAGATCTGGGCTCCGAGAGGATGCCACTTGTTGTTATCTGGACGGTCCAAATCTGGCCTCTGAGAGGCTGCCACTTGTCGCAAACTGGACGGCCAGATCTGGATGCCACTTGTTGTTATCTGGACGGTCCAAATCTGGCCTTTGAGAGGCTGCCACTTGTCGCAAACTGGACGGCCAGATCTGGCTTCTAAGACGCTGCCACTTGTCGCGATTTGAACGGCCCAGATCCGGGCTCTGCGAGGATGCCACTTGTCGCTATCTGGACGGTTCAGATCTGGCCTCTGAGAGGCTGCCACTTGTCGCGATCTGGGCGGCCCAGATCTGGCCTCTGAGACGCTGCCACATGTCGCGATCTGGACGGCCTAGATTTGACCTCTGAGAGGCTGCCACTTGTCGCGATCTGGATGGCCCAGATCTGGGCTTTGCCACTTGTTACGATCTGAATGGCCCAGATCTGCCCTGTGAGAGGCTGCCACTTGTTGCTATCTGGATGGCCCAGATCTGGGCCGTGAGAGGCTGCCACTTGTCGCAATCTGGACGGCCCAGATCCGGCCTCTGAGACGCTACCATTTGTCGCGATCTGAATGGCCCAGATCTGGGCTCTGAGAGGTTGCCACTTGTCGCTATGTGGACGACCTAGATTTGGCCTCTGAGAGGCTGCCACTTGTCGCAAACTGGGCGGCCTAGATCTAGCCTCTGAGAGGATGCCACTTGTCACGATCTGAACAGCGCAGATTAGGCCTCTAAGAGGCTGCCACTTGTCGGGATCTGGACGGCCCAGATCTGGCCTCTGAGAGGCTGCCACTTGTCGTGATCTGGACGGCCCAGATCTGGGCTTCTGGAGGCTGCCACTTGTCGCGATCTGAACGGCCCAGCTCTGGGCTGTGAGAGGCTGCCACTTGTCGCAACGTGGACGGCCCAGATCTGAGCTGTGAGACACTGCCACTTGTCGCAATCTGGACGGCCAGATCTGGCTTCTAAGACGCTGCCACTTGTCGTGATTTGGACGGTCCAGATCCGGGCTCTGAGAGGATGCCACTTGTCGCTATCTGGACGGTCTAGATCTGGCCTCTGAGAGGCTGCCACTTGTTGCTATATGGATGGCCCAGATCTGCGCTGTGAGACACTGCCACTTGTCGCAATCTGGACAGCCAGATCTGGCTTCTAAGACGCTGCCACTTGTCGTGATTTGAACGGCCCAGATCTGGGCTCTGAGAGGATGCCACTTGTCGCTATCTGGACGGTCCAGATCTGGCCTCTGAGAGGCTGCCACTTGTCACAAGCTGGACGGCCCGGATCTGGCCTCTGAGAGGCTGCCACTTGTAACGATCTGGACGGCCCAGATCTGGCCTCTGAGAGGCTGCCACTTGTTGCTATATGGATGGCCCAGATCTGAGCTGTGAGAGGCTGCCACTTGTCGCAATCTGGACGGCCGGATCTGACTTCTAAGACGCTGCCACTTGTCGTGATTTGGACGGCCCAGATCCGGGCTCTGAGAGGATGCCACTTGTCGCTATTGGACAGTCCAGATCTGGCCTCTGAGAGGCTGCCACTTGTTGCTATATGGATGGCCCAGATCTGAGCTGTGAGACACTGCCACTTGTCGCAATCTGGACGGCCAGATCTGGCTTCTAAGGCGCTGCCACTTGTCGTGATTTGAACGGCCCAGATCTGAGCTGTGAGACACTGCCACTTGTCGCAATCTGGACGGCCAGATCTGGCTTCTAAGGCGCTGCCACTTGTCGTGATTTGAACGGCCCAGATCTGAGCTGTGAGACACTGCCACTTGTCGCAATCTGGACGGCCAGATCTGGCTTCTAAGGCGCTGCCACTTGTCGTGATTTGAACGGCCCAGATCTGAGCTGTGAGACACTGCCACTTGTCGCAATCTGGACGGCCAGATCTGGCTTCTAAGGCGCTGCCACTTGTCGTGATTTGAACGGCCCAGATCTGCGCTGTGAGACACTGCCACTTGTCGCAATTTGGACGGCCAGATCGGGCTTCTAAGACGCTGCCACTTGAACTCTGAATGAGAAATGAATGAGAAAGGACCGGACGAATAGACTTTGACCTCTTTTCTATCCATTTTTCGGTATCACCCACTTGGTGGGAACAATTAGAGAATTTATGTCCCCAGATGGCTTGCTCGCTTTTTGCGGTTATTACTCGATTATATCACTTGCTTATTAGATTGACTGCGGGCTGGCACAAAAAGAAATGA
>APFE031702536.1:174277-202403 GCA_000404065.3 Pinus taeda
ATAACAAATTTTTAATTTTCATTCGTTTCTTTTTAATATTTAAAAATAACTATTAATACCATGTTAAAAACATTTAAAATAAGTTGAACAATAACATCACCATCCAAGATTTTCTATGAATAAACTTTGCATGTTCACATTATTGATCCAAATTGTTCCTATATAATAGTGCTCATAAAGATAGTTTAAACTCTAGTTTTCAATTTATTTTGTTGTTATTGTTGGTGAAATTGGGTTAAATCATTTAGGGAAAAATAAATTATAATATTATGTTATTGTTGGTGAAACCATCACTCAAGACTAATTAGAATTTGGAGTTAAATTATTTTGGAACAAAATTATAATACTATGCTAAACAAGCAATATGCTAGGGTTGCACACTAAAAACATGGAAGAAATCAAAAGATGTTCAAAACATGAAAATCATTTTATTTAGATGAATAATTCAAGATATATGCATGATAAGTTTGAAAGTGTATATGAAGAAGAGATATATAAAATTCAATAACACATCAAATGTTGAATTTTAATTTTGAAAAATTGAAATGATTATATATATATATATATATAGACTTATTCTTCATAAATATGAAAATTTTATGAATGTGCATGAATGACTTTCATGTATCAATTCTTGTGTGTGCTAAGAAAGATGGAAAGAGTTTACTTAATTGGACAATTCACCCAAGACATGTTGTCAATGAGAAAGTCATAGATCAAAATGTTAAATATGGTCAAGTCCAATTCCTTGGGGTCGTTAGCCATTATTGTAATAGTTGGTGATTGAGTTGCTCTCCATTTAGATACACTAAAAAATAAGTCTAAGCTTGTGATTAAACTTGTGCAAACTAAAGATATATAGATTAAATAATTAGTTTCAACTATATATGGGTAGAAAGACTCACTTTCTAATCAACTTATTACATAAAAAATGCCAATAAAGAAAAACATATTAAAATAGACTCTTTCTAAATATGATTGGTAGAAGAATTAATTGATACAATTTGTAAATTGTAATAATCTTTTCTTAGAGAATTAACATATTGCAAATTTTGCATGATAAACTTTATTTTGAAAGACTTTAGTTTTTGCCTTAAATTATTATATAATTGACTTATGCATGATATTACCTCTAGGTCATCGACATTTCAAGTATTATAGGTATTATGAATGCATGCATTGTGGTTGTCTTATGTCAATGATTTAATATATCGCAAATTCCACATGATAACCTGTGTTTTAAAGTTTAGGTTTTACCCAAAATTATACATTTTTTTTAGAATTGTGATAGAAATTTTGGGTATTATGAATGAATGCCTTTGCTTTGGATAGGAATGTCCACATGATAAACTGATTGACTTATACATAAACACTATCATCTAGTTTCACAATCTTACATTTTTCTAAGAATTGTGATCAAACTTTTAAGTATTATGAATAAATGCTTTTGGTTTGTACTGAAAATTCGTGACATGATAAATTGTTTATTGAATGATTTTATTTCTCTCTAAAATTTATACATAGTTGTACCCCGGAGTGCTAGAATCTTACAATTTTTTTAAGAATTGTAATTAGAGTATTATGAATGAATACATTTATTTTGAAGTGGAAAATAATTGTAGATTACAATTGAATCAAATTGCGCACACACACAAACACATATATTGAATCATAGATTATAATGTAGTCAACATTGTGGTTTGGTTCAAGAAAAAAACCTTAGAAGTATGAATATATGTTATAGTTAAATCATTCTACTACAAGTTATCTTCAAAATTTAAATTACAATGAAATGTTTTTTTTTTTTTTTTCCCCACAATACAGATACATTTTTAAATTATAATGAAATGAATTTTTTTCCACAATACAAATCTATCTTTAAATTACAATGAAATGTATTTTTTTTTCCACAATAGAGATCCATCTTGAGAGCTTTAAAGAGATGAAATGTGAAGCAAAAGTTTAATATTCTTTTGATGGAAAATGAAACTTATTCTTTGTATCATTTTTGTCTCAGCTAGTTCAAAGTTTGTTGTAACCAACAATAAATCAATAAATCCAATTTGTTCTAGTTTAAATTATTATTATTATTATTATTATTATTATTATTTTTTTTGTTGTCTAAGCTACTTTAAGTTTGTTCCAATTTAAATTACAATAAATCCATAATCCATTTTAACCTTACAAATATCAAATCCTAAAAAGTAAAAATTTCATTAATTTACCAAACCCATCAATCAATCTAACATCTTAAAAAAAAATCGTTTTAATTACACAAATCTAAATTCATCTATGAACTCATCAATTTAAAATTTTCAAATGAGAAATCAATAATAATTGTATATACAATGTTAGTATTCAAATTAAAAATACATAAAAACATTGCTCCAATTATGAAAATATGAATACATATTCATGTCATTTCCACTAATCCTATTTTCCTGCATCCTATATGATTACATATTCATGTCATTTCCACTAATCCTATTTTCCTGGATCCTATTTCTAGAATATATATGGACATAGTATTTTCCTCTACTAGACCAACATATAAGTCAAAAGACACACTGTTATACACTAAAAAACACCTTTAATAGCCAAAATAAAGATTGACGTCCCTTTGAGTTTCACTAGAGGTAACTCTGTTCTCCCTTTAACTTGAATCACTTTCCATAATTTCATCTTTTGCACGCCATATTATCTATTGCTGAAGAGGATTCCAATTCATCCTTAGGTTAAAATTTTGACTAGCCAAACCCAAAATTTGCTAGGCAAAAGCTTCCCTCAGTGCCGCTAGCTAGTCTTGTAATATTTGGATTCTTTGTGCTATTAGTTGATCTTGCAACAACCAAATTGTCTATCCCAACAATTTTTCCTTCATTGCCACTATCCGATTTTTTTTCTTGTGACACTGCCCTTTGTGCCACTAGTTATTCCTACAAAAACTGGATTGCCTACCATTGTTTTTTATCACTTTTTCCATTGCAGTAAACCACTCCACTGCCCTTATCTGGTTCTTGAGCACTTGCCCTCGACCGTTGAGTACAACATCAAGCCTGTCAACCACAACCTCCCCAAGTTCTTAGATAAAAGTTTTAAGATCATATTGAGTTTCTTAGTTTGTTAAGTATTCCCATTCAACCGAAGAGACATATAGACTTCATTTGCGAGACATGGTAGAGATATAAACTTCATTTACATGGCATGGTAGATTTTTATTTTTAGCGAGTTGAGAAGGGCGTCAAATCATTGTCAACAAAGGTCATAATAGAAATGGTAATCAATGAGTAAATGGGACTACACAATATGTTTGATCTTTGTTTTTGTTACTATGTTTGATGTAGTTCCTAGTTGTACAATCCATAGTAGTATTATGAGGTTATCTAGTTGATACAAACGGTCAACATTCATAGTAATTCAAGTGGTGACTATAGTAGCAATTCGCTCATGGATAAAAAACTAGGTATGACCTTTATGTCTCTATTGCTCTGTCTGATGTAGTTCCCAGTTGTACAATCCATAGTAGTATTATAAGGTTATCTAGTTGCAACCTCTCTAACACTATGGGTGATCCCTGTAGTTCTAGGTTGAGTAAATCATATTCCTCCCATTGGGAGTTAATGAAGAATAAATTGGCTACTTCCTCATAGTTGAAACTATGTACCAATAAGAAGAACTTAGGTAGGAGTTGTGTAATAGGTGTGTTAGCATTAAAAGAATCTATTTCTCTATCTTCAACCTATGACCCATTATTTCCAACCAACATCATAGTGAGTGTTTAACCGACAAAGGAATCATGCACGATAACAACTAACACTAAAGGAACTAGTACCAGTAGTAGAATTTGCGTCTTGTACTATTGTTGACTAAGCTCATGAATGGGTGGTGTATTATGGTTTGTAAGTAGCTGAAGTGTTGCATGAAATAGCTACATACCTAGCCTACTTTAGCTTAATTCTACTAATAATTACCTTTAAATGATCAAACAATTCAACAAAAGGAATACACCAATAAATACGAAGCAATTGCAACAGATGTTGTAAAGGAAATGCCATAAGTCATAAATTTGAGAAGAATCCTAACATATAAAACAACAATGAAAATTTACCTTTAAAAATCCATAAGTGGTAGCATATGGTCTAAGATTTACCTTATAATATTAGGGTGGAGGCTGACATTTTTCAAGATGGTCTAGAATTTGTCCTTCAATCCAAGAATGAAGGCTAACATTTGTCAAGATGGTCTAGAATTTATCATTCAATCCAAGAATGGAGGCTAACATTTGTTAAGATGGTCTAGTATTTACATTAACATAAATTTGATATCATTACACATCATATGATAAAATTCATACTAAAAATCCTTAAAAAATTCCACCATGCATGCTCCCTAACCACACACCTTCAGCTAGTTAATACAAATTCGCTCACATAAAATATATTGTGAGAACATAAATAGAGAACCAACTAATTTTTAAATCATACTTGGAATATCCCTGAATGAATGCCATGTATATATGTTTATCATAATGTAGAGAAAACAACAATTATGCATTGAATCAACATTACAAAGGAGTGACTTGAATAATGTTTAAAGAGGCTTGAATTCCCAAGGCTATACTGCTAGATGGTCTCCTCTTGATCCTAACCTTCCAATGAGTCTTGATATATCAAACAAGTAACTTAAGTGAAACAAAGGTGATTTCCACAAAATGAAAACGTATACACCCATCTAGCTTCCTCAATGAATGACAGTTAAATAACAGATAGATGAGATTGGTCCATGGCATAATTTTTCATTTTCTTAAAAAAAATTGTACGCTGTACTCAGTATGATTTATTGATAAAAATCCAGATATGTTGTAAAACAAAATTCAATACTAGTGGTTTCAACATCTGCATAGAGAGGTTATCGCCTTGAAAATACCTTGTAAACACCTTGTGAACAAAACGAGTTTGAAATGCTTGGTAATGTAATTGAAATAGATTAGTCAAGTATAAATAAATGTCTAGAAACTATTTACAAGGTCTAGAGATTGAGTTGAAAAAATATATAACAATAATCAAGGTTTAATAAAACAATTCACTTGCTGATCCTTTCAAAAGAAGGATAAAAAGTTAAATCTATAAATGGGCTCGATAAGATGAAGTCCAAAACAACATGACTCACTTGGCCCCACAAATTAACATGTCAAAAATTTCACATGTACATGTTCTGTCAACTTCAAACCAAGAATATTCCACTGTCAACTGTTTAATTATACTCTATAGTCTGCAACACCTGTCACTAATCCTCCAACAATGTTAATAATAGAAAAAATATGTTTCTTGGAGCCACACTCACCAATGTCGAAAATAATACAGAATGGTAGGCAGATATATCTCTTCTCTCTTTGTATATATTAGAGGCATAATTCAATGTAAAGAAGTATAAAATAATAAATTTCCCTTTTTGTTCTTCTTTAAGCTTGATTAGTCCATCTTTCTAATAAGGTTGGTTGAACATAATTACTCGAATCAATACTAGAATATTCATGACTTGCAAACTTAATCTGTAATAAAAAAGAAGTGGGCACTTCTGTTTGCTGTATTTTTGAGTGCTTACTCTCTAGACCAAATACCCCAAGGCCCATCCCCAACCCCATACTTCTCTCAACAATACTTACACCTGCACGACCATTTTGAGAAGTAAAACTCTCATTTCCAATTCTTCTAAACGTGTAATTGTTGTTCCCATTTCCATTGTTAAGATCAACATGCTTCATCACTGAACATTTGCATTTGTGCATTTGTAGCAGGTCCTTCCAATACCATGCTCTCTAATGGTAAAAACTCTGGAAATAAGCTTTTGAAAAGAAAAATATAATGATTATAATGCTTCATATATTCACCTCACAAACATAAAACAAAATTATATGGAAAATTCTAATATCCTAAGGGCCTTCACATTTGGAATTTCACTGTTGTACAACATGTAACAATAGCCAACAATCTAAGCTAGATTAGAGATGAGTGCTCAAGTAACAACCACCTGTGGCTAAGCTCAAATTATTTTCTTTGCCAAAGTATAGGAGATTTGGAAACGTATTCATATTTGTGGTAAAAGTTAAATCCTATTCTAACAAATGAAATATTCTATTTTGGAAATATAGAAATAAATATATCCAAGGTGGACCACATAATAAAATATGTAAGTGCTATGGCATGCACGATATTGTGATATAGCATTCATCTTTTCTAATATTTATAAGTTCCATACCAAATGCCTGATATTGTATGATGTGTTCATATATTTTGTTTAGACAATTGTTTAGCCACTGGAAATCTTATATTAGAAAATGATCTTCACAGAGAATGCAACAAAATGAATTTCAAAGAATAATACTCATTCAAGGGTGGTTATGGAAATTCTCTTAACTCATAAGAAAATTAATATTACAAAAAAACCTAAGTCAATGTCACCATTTGAAGATGAATCATAGAAGAGGTTCTAGATCCAGAAAAAAATGCCATAGATCTAAAAACATTATTTATATTATGAGAGAATGTAGCAGCTAAAAAAGTGACATACAATTTGCACCAGTCATTATACATGGACAAGACTCTATGTCCTTCAAAGACAATCCAATGGTCCATTTTAAGTCAAAGTGGAGGAGCAAACCTATCAAAAATATCAAATCCATGGATGTGAAAACCTTTTTGAGGGTGTAAATAATTAAAGTAAGGTGATTTCCCCACTTTGGAACCTGTGACCTCCCATTAGCAACATGCCTATGGTCTAGCAGGCAACTTGTGACAATGAAGGCAATGGCAAGGTACATCCAAACCCTATCCTTCACTTAAGTTTGTGGGTGTGGGTTGAAATTATACATTACACATCTCCCTCATGTTGGGTTGTAAAACTATAATATATCAGAAGAACTATTTCACTAATATCTTGGAAAGGCTCATACAAAATTTGCCTTTCTATGAAGCTTAAGAAAGAAAAATCAACAATTCATAAAAAAAAATCAACACAAGAATTGGTTTACTTTGACAACTGAAGCTCTGGTTACTTAGTAATTTTGTTTATTTTGCTTATATGTAAAATCAAAAGGTCTCAATGGAATACTGTAGTCAATAGAGTTCTTCATAAAGGAAAAGCATGAAATGGAGATATGAAAATTCAATACTTTGAAGAGGTGGCCTAGAAATCCTCATGTTCAAACATGCAACAAATGTGTAAATTCTTATTTCCATCTACTTACACAACCCACATAGATTATGAATGATAATGGGCCATTCCTAAATGAATCTCATGATTGGAGAATAAGCAGTTTAAATAGCACAAATCTGGAGTATAAATAGCTTGAAAAAATGGAAACAAGGAAGCAAATTTGATGAAGAACCATTCATGCCAGCAAGGTGCACTTGTACACCAAGCAACTGAAAGAATGCTAGCACTTTATTTATTTTATCATATACCATATTAAGACAAACATTATTAGTTCACATTATAGTGAATGGGTACAAAATATAGACGTGTGGATACTCTTTGGAGGCAAAAATTGCCATAACCATAGGCACCTAATGTGGGATTGCCCAATAAACCATAAATTTAGCTATAAGGAGAAAATTGATCGAGATGGTTTCAAAGAGGTTAAATGTAAATCCAACAAATCAGAAAGAAATAGGAAGATCAAGAGATAAACCCTAACAAAAAATAAGCATCAAACAACATGAATGAGAAACAAAGAGCTAAAAAAGAGAGTCATGAGTCTCCAAAAAATAGAGTTTTTCAAGTAAATCACCAAAAAATCTAAGAAAATAAATCTTAATGTCACAATTACTCTTCTCAAACCAAACACTAACAAAAAAAGTATTAAACAAGATGAATGAGAACATAGAGCTAAGCAAAGAGCATCCTTAGACATGGGCACATACAGATGTTCAAGTAAATATCCAACAAAGATATAATAAAGAAATCACAATTCCCCTTCCCAAACTTCTGAACCAAGTAGGCTAACACGATA
Organism: Pinus taeda; assembly: GCA_000404065.3. Classification (NCBI taxonomy): domain Eukaryota; kingdom Viridiplantae; phylum Streptophyta; class Pinopsida; order Pinales; family Pinaceae; genus Pinus; species Pinus taeda. The sequence continues at coordinate 182,289 of APFE031702536.1, forward strand.
CTCTTGCCCTTAACCACTAGTAATAGTGAAATCAAGGATAGTCAAACTTTTAATTCAGGTACCAGGAGGATTGAGATGTAATGGAGACACGACAATATGACATTGTTGAGGAGACAAAATCAGAGTCCTTTATGAGAAAATGGAGGATGTAAACATGGAATTTTTAGTATTATTGTATGATCATAACTTCCTAGAAACTCTATCTAAAGATATCCTTAATGTTTTGCAACACAAAAATTAAAATATGAAATGGAAACAAGGCCTAATTTAAAATCAAGTTAAAAACCTTTGAGAGTCAAAGCATTGGGCATCAAAGCAGATCCTTTAAAGTCCCAAAACAAAAATCCAAATAAATATAAAAATGGATGGAAAACATATAAGGAAAAACTACAAGAGAGTTAGTTACTTGATGATTCAAGTAAAACTCAGATTCTTTGAGAGGTTTAAACTTTATCTCCAAAACAATCATAATAACCTAAAATGCAAAACCTATCTTGAAATATTCGTGGACTTAATGCTCCAAGTAAAAAAGGAGACTCCTAACAAGGAAACACATGATGGGTAAATCAGGTCTGCGATTTCTCCAAGAGGTAAAGTGAAAATTCTCTCAGAATATTTGTGGGGGGTGTGGAGAAATATAAGAATGGAAGGAAAACATCTAAGGAAAAACTACGAGAAGAGGGTTAGTTACTTGTTGATTCAAGTAAAACTCAAATTATTTGAGAGGTTTAAAGTTTATCTCAAAAACATTCATAATATGTTATGCAACCAACTCACAAAATAGAAGAAAAGATAGATCAACGACTTCATAATCAACCTCTTCGAGGGGGCAACCTCCTTTACATTACACAAATGAACAATTATTGGATGATACAAATGACAAGACTTGATTTCTATATATAGGAGTCTAAGGGGTCCCAATACAATCAAAGCCTACATAACAATAATATTGTAGGGGCAAAAAAATAACAATAGTGGGCTTCTATGGGGCACAATAATAACATGGGAACTATATGGGCACAATAATACAATAAGGGGGTTGCACTAATAACAATAAGGGGTTACACTGGTAGTATAGTGACCTAACATGCCCCTCTTCTTCACAAAATGTTGTCATCAATGCTTGAGTAGTTCTGGATGCTTCTGTATAAAATTCTCATCCTCCCATGTGGAATCTTCAGTGGGTAAGTTCTTCCACTTGATGAGATACTCTGAAAATGATCGATTTCATAGCTGTCGATTTCTTGTTTTCTGCGACTGCTTCAGGTTCCAATATGAATTTTCCTTCCTCGTCAAGTTCTGGAAATATTGTTTGAATTGGGATCTTCTCACCTATAACCTTCTTTAAGCATGAAACATGGAAAATTGGGTGCACTTAGGAAGATGCAGTAAGCTCTAATTTGTATGCCATAGTACCAATCTTTTGTAACACCTTGTACGAACCATAATACTTTGGTGATAATTTATTTTCCTTCTTAGCTTGCTTGAGGGACATTTGTTTGTATGGTTGTAGTCGTAGAAATACCCAGTCACCTACATCAAAACTTCTTTCGCTGCGATGTTGATCTACTTGTTGTTTCATTCTTTTTTGTGCTAAAGTGAGGTTATCCTTTAAGAGTTTGAGAACTTGTTGTTGATGCTCGATGTGATCTTCCACTGCTTGAACCTTAAAATTTTCTTTTAAAGATGATGTGATGGATGGTGGATGATATCCATAAAGTGCCATAAATGGTGTCAGTTTTGCTGCAGTATTGAGAAAAGTGTTATACCACCATTCAGCCAGAGGCAACCGCTTGACCCATTCTGTCTGTTTATCAGATACGAAGAAATGAAGATATCCTTCCAAACATTTTTTCACTATCTCAGTTTTCCCATAATATTGAGGATGATAAGATGAGCTATGAGCTAATTGAGTACCCAGATAAGAAAATGGGATCTATGTTGCTTACAATAATCTTTGGGTTTCCATGTAGCTTTTGAATTGTTTCCATAAATGCAGTAGCAATTGTACTGGCTTTAAATGAATGAGATAATGCACAAAAGTTGCATACTTGGTAAGTTGATCAAGTACCACCATGATGACACCCTTTGCTTTGGACTTCAGTAAACCTATGATAAAATCCATTGAACCTCCTCCCAACATTGACTTGGAATTGATCTGAATTTGAAACTACTTGTAAATTCTTAGCAAGTTATTCAATTCAGTAAACATACATGTTTAAGTGATGTACATGTCTTGCAGTTAAAAATAAATGAGTTCTTCAGCTGTTTATGACCCTTTTATGTGTAGTAGAATTAATTCATTTCTTTGTTTAACATGTTAAAACAGATTTGTTCAGGAAAATAACTCAACCACGGATGTAAAAGAAGTTGATAATGTAGTTCACCCCTCCTGGGCTACATCTGCCGGGTCCAAGGCTCCCAAATGGGCATGTCCTTGATTTGATTAAAAGCTAAAAATGATTGTACAATTGAATACAAGCCTTAACAGGTGAAATGGACTGTAAAAATGGATTCATAACACTCAAATCAATCAGGACTAACTACTGGTTCTCATCCAATGGGTACTTGCAACCCTATACAACTCCCACAATACTGGGCCCTAGTGGCTCCTAGAACTTCCACGGAGCAAAAAAACCTACAAACGATCTCTAATTGCTCTCCCACCTATGCCAATGGCTTCAGAATCATCTGAGTACTCCAAATTAAAAAAAAAATCGTCCAAAAATGACTTTCCTAGCCAAAGTTATGGCTCATTTACTGAACTGCCCGTTTGCCCCTAAAAAAACTCCAGTTAACTTTAGTTGGGGCGCCAATTTTGGCGCCCTCTGCCAAATCTGCCACCAATTTAACTGTTAGTTGACTGTTTGTGAGTAATGCATGTGAACACTTTTAATAAACGATTTGTTAACTGGCAGTTTCACCTTGGAGTCCGTGCCAGAACGGTTAGTAAATGGGTAGTCTACCCGTGGTGTAATCAGGGTTCTGTGGTAATGTGACCACGTAACAAAACCGTTGAATTCCGTTGGCGGGTTATGGTTTGGCCACGGTCACAGGGATGTGGTCTTATGGCGGGGGCTGGCCCTTAGGGCCTGGCCCCCTTTGGGGCCCCACCCATCCTAATTCAAGTTTTTTGTAAAACGTCTGCCGCTCGCATAACAAGACTCACGCCTTGGGTGTAATGGTAAGTTGTTGCATTTGTAGAATGTAAGGTTTCAAACCTCAACCCAAATTTTGCCCATGCACCCAATTCTTCGATGATGTCACTCGAGTCACGTGGTGGCAGCTTCTTATTGGCCAATCCAAAAAAATTATTCTTAGTAATATTTTATTTTAATATTTTTGAAAATATTCAAAATTTCAGTGTTATTGGGCAATTCTTCTTTTTAGCATAACTTCCTCATATGGAGACCGTTTTTCGAACTGTTCATGGTGTCGGAATCAGGAGGACAAGATATATACGTTCGTTCAGGTTCAACACACTTTTGAACACTTTGAAATTTGAGCTATCACTGAAGTCCTGGATCAATATTTGATCATAAATGGATAAAGGTTTTAACAGACCCGAGGTCTTAATTGTCTCAACTTTATTTTGTTGGAAAACCTAACATTCTGCCACCAAATTTTTAATATCAGGTTTAAAGCCATCCTAAAAAAATTCTTTCTTAAACCTATGGTAAGTTTTTAAAAATCCTGAGTGCCCTCCTAAGGGAGAGGTGTGAAATTCCATAAGAATATTTTGTTTGAGTTGGGAATTCTTACAGAGGTATAAGCGATCTTTGTACCATAACAAATCATTTTTCCAGCTAAATGTATCAGACGTACTGGGATCTTGCTGCAACTTTTGAATGAGTTTCCACACTTCTTCGTCATTCTTCCATTAATCCCTTGCTTCATTTATCCAATCTGGTTGGATAATAGAAATGACACAAAACAATGCTTCCACATCCTCCTCCTTTCTTGAGAGTGCATCTGCAACAACATTTTGCTTCCCTTTTTGTAGATGATTTCAATGTCATAACCCAACATCTTTGTGACCCATTTTTTCTATTCTTTTGAAAATAAAACTTGTTCTAAAAAGTATTTAAGACTATCATGATCCATTTTTACCTTGAAGTGTCTTCCCATTAGGTAAGGTCGCCATTTCTTAAGTGCATGTAGTATTGCCAACATTTCCTTTTCATAAATATCTTTGTGTAAATATTTTCCTTTGATTGGATGAATTTTGAAAGAAATGGGTCTTTCTTCTTGCATTAAAACGACACCAATTCCATTTCTTGAGGCATCACATTCCATAATAAAGGTTTTTGTGAAGTCTAGCGTAGCTAAGACTAGTGCTTGGCACATTGCCTCTTTCATTTGTTCAAAGGTCTTCGTTGCTTCTAGAGTCCAAGAAAATACATTTTTCTTTAGTAATGCTGTTAGAGATGCTGCTATTCTCCCATAACTCTTAACAAACTTGCGATAATACCCTGTCAACCTGAGAAATCCTCGTAGATGCTTTATGGATGTGGGAATTTTCCATTCCTTAGTGGCTTTAATTTTGCTAGGGTCTACCTTAACACCTTCATGAGATACAATGTGACCCAAATATTCCACCTCTTATACTCCAAAGAAACATTTGGAGCTTTTTGCATATAATTGTTTCTCCTTCAATAGTTTGAGCAACCTATCGACATGTTGAACATGATCCTTCCAAGACTTGTTGTAGATTAATATATCATCAAAAACTACTAACACAAATTTTCTAAGGAAGGATTTGAAAATGGAATTCATCAAACCTTCAAATGTAGAAGGTGCATTGATAAGGCCAAAAGGCATGACCATAAATTCATAATGACCCTCATAAGTTTTAAATGTTGTTTTTGGAATGTCTTCAATTTTCATTCTGATTTGATGATATCTTGAACGAAGATCCAACTTGGTGAAGTAAATTGCTCCACGTAATTCATCCAATAATTCATCAATGACAAGAATGGGAAATTTATCTTTAATAGTAAGCTTGTTGAGCTCCCTATAATATAGACACATGCACCATGATCCATCCTTCTTGTGTACCAATACCATTGGAGTAGAGAAATAACTTTGAATAGGTTGAATTATACCAACCTCTAGCATTTCTACAACCATACGTTTAATTTCACCCTTTTGGGCATATAGATATCTGTAAGGCCTGATGTTTGGGGGAACACTTCGTGGAATCAAGAATACCATGATCATGATCATGAATCGGTGGGAGAAGTTTGGGAGTCTTAAATACCTTGGAATGATTGTCCAAATCTTTTTGGAGATATGGAGAAATAGATTATTTCGATGTGGGAACCTCTAGTGAACATAATTGTGAAATTACACCTTGTTGTTATTTCTTTAGAATCTTTTTCATGCTGTTAGAGATCATTATCTTTCCTGGTTTCCCTGCGATACCCCTTAATTCAAATTCATTTCCTTCCCAAAAAAATTCAATAAAAGTTCTTGAAAATTAAAAGCTATCGTACCCAAAGATTGTATCCATTGGATTCCTAGTACAACATCAACACCACCCATTGAAATGGAAAACATTGACCTATTCATTACATATTCTCCCATGGATAACTTGATTATGGCACTTTATAGAGAAATTTATGGTTCCTCCATTTGCAACCATCACTTGACACTCTGGTGCAGAATATACGAAGAAATTCAATTCCTTGGCTATCTTACAATGAATAAAATTAGGGGTACTACTCGAATCAATCAACACTATTACCTTTTCCTTCTTGATATGTCCTTCTATATTGAGAGTTTGAGGAGTGGTAGATCTTGCCAATGCATTACAAGATATGTTCGGATTCATTTCTTCTTTCTGTAGGGTTTGTTCCTGGTGTATATCCTCTTCTTTTGATGTTTCTTGTTCATTTTCTTCCTCCTCTTCACAATCTATGTAAAATAATTTCTTCTCAGCACACTTATGACCTTTAGTGTATTTGTTATCACAACTATAACAAAGCCCTTTTTCTCTTTTTTCTTCCAATTTTTGTGGTGTCAACCTTGTAGTTTATGGAGGGCCAGGGGAAGCAACACTTTCATCTTTATAGTTGAGTGGTAGGCTTCCTTGTTGCCATGATTTTTCTTTCAATTTTTCTTGCCAACTTGAATGCCTTCTCCAATGAATCAGGTGCTCAAAGGCGAACCCCATGTTGGATGTTATATTTAAATTCCCTATGAATGCATTAATCCTATGCTCCTTTGGAATATGTTTTACCCTTATATTCAAATTTTGGAATTCCTCAATGTGCTCCACCATTGAACCCTTTTGTTTGAGATTTATCAATTGGCTAAAGAAGGTGTTGCTTTTTGTATCCTCATAATGTGCTATCATTTCCTCCATAAAAATTGACCAAGTGACAATTTATTTATGAGACAAAATCCATTGATAACATACAAACTGATTGGGTTCTAAATATAAAGTTGCAATGCATACCTTTTATGTGTTTTTCACATTATGGAGATCAAAATATTGCTCCATCTGTAGTATCCGTGTTACAGGATCCTTGCCATCAAAATTCCTCATATAGATCTTTGGAACATGGTGGGTCTTCAATCCAACATTAGATTCTATGGAATCATGATTAACATTTCTTTTGTTCTCATAATGAGTTTCCTCTACTACCTTTTCGCCATTAGGAAGCATTTCTTGAAGCGAATTTTCCAAACCTCCTTTCAAACCTTCCATGTATTTCTTCAAATCTTCAATGTTTACTTCTAAACCATCCATATTAGCTTCCACACCCTCAATCTTAGCTTCCATGCCATTCATCTTAGCTTCCACGCCTTTCTTTAAACCATCCATCCATCTTAGCTTCTGTTACTTTTTGTGAGAGTGAAATTTGCTACACTTGGTCTCGTAATTTTGATATATCATGTTGCACTTCTTCCTATTCTTCATGAGTCATGGTAGAGATTTCACGTTGCTTACTAGGTGTTTCCATTTTCCTCCTTTGGGGCATCAATTAATGATAATTATGCTTCACTATGCCCTTTGAATTACTTCAAACTAATTTTTCAAACCAAACTTATGCAAAATTTTAAAAAGACTACACACATTTTTTTGCTTTGTAGGATATCAGCATTGAATTTGTTATATCCCTGTAATTTTGGATCTCTAAGGTTTGAAAATTTGTCATATGGTATCCCTTTGAGTTCCCTTTCCAACCCCAAAAGTCTTATCAATATTGGATTCTGCAAGAAATAGTTATTCAAAATATGCCATGATGATCTGATTATAGACTGGTTCAGTAGAGAGAAATTGTACAAATTTCCACGTGTCACTTTTTTGACCTTCAGACCTAGACACGATACACAGAAAACTACAATCCATCCTTTTTCTGAAACATTTTACGAAATTTCAATCTGATGCTTAGAGCGAAAATTATGACGATTTTCCCCAGGTCACCTGTTTGAGATATAATTCAGGAGCCTGCAAAAACCTTAACTTCATTGGATCATATCACTGAAAATATAGCAAGACAAGATCTGAAATTCATATTCGAGGTTCATTAAGATTTCAGATCAATTGGGTTTTAATTTTAGCTTCTGAAAAGTTGTAGAAAAATGTTATAACATAAATTCCACGATGACCTGTTTGAAGCAGCGAAACCCTAGAATCCAAAGATCTGATACCAAATGTTATGCAACCAGCTCACAAAATAGAAGAAAAGATAGATCAACGACTTCAAAATCAATCTCTTCGAGGGGGAAATCTCCTTTAAATTACACAAATAAACAATTCTTGGATGATACAAATGACAAGACCTCCTTTCTATATGTATGAGTCTAAGGGGTCACAATACAATGAGAGGCTACATAACAATAATATTGTAGGGGCACAACAACAACATTAGTGGGCTTCTATGGGGCACAATAATAAGAACATGGGGATTATATGGGCACAATAATACATTAAGGGGGTTGCACTAATAACAATAAGGGGTTACACTTCTAGCATAGGGACCTAACATAATAGCCTAAAATGAAAAACCTATCTTGAAATATCAGTGGACTCAATGCTCCAAGTAAAAGAAGAGACTCCTAACAAGGAAACACATGATGGGAAAATCAGGTCTGTGATTTCTCCTAGAGGCAAAGTGAAGATTCTCTCATAAGATTTGGAGGGGGTGTGGATGTGTTGTCACTTTTTCTATATCCTGTTACACAAGTGCTTTAGAATATATAGAAGCCTCCTAGAGACAACCTCTAGGTTGATAGGAGACCAGTGCCTAGGACATCTTAATTAGTGATGTCACGTTTATCTTAAGGACTTGTAGCAGCATAGTTTTTCACAAGTAATTCAAATAGGATTGGTTTAGGACCATTCATAAAGATGAAATATATGAACCAACATACATGCATGAATACACAGGAAATAATCCTCGGTAAGTGGTGGCTAAATCAGATTGAGAGATTGCAACAAATTAGTTGTTAAGACAGTAGAGGAGAAATCCATCATACAAAGCTTAAACATTAAGAATTCCGTGTATCTATATTTAGAGAGAAACAAGAGTAAGAAAATGCTTATGGAGTGCTAAGATACATGGGGCGCTTTTAAAAGACTTAATTTCCACATCAATATAGATATAATGCATCAATAACTTGATCGAAATGAATCTTATACATGCATTCTCCATCAATAACTTGATCAAAATGAATTCTGCATCTAATGAGAAACTTTCTAGTAGCTATGTGACATGAAATCTGAGAATAATATTTAACATATATGAAAACATAAAGGGAGATGAACATACTGCAATCCAATAAGTTGGAATCACTATGAATCTCGTATTAATCTTCTAAGAAATGCGCATACATCAAGATTCATAACACTACCTTCATGAAAACACGAAAAGGTCCTTTCCAAGAGTTCTAAACCTTGTTTAAGTGTTTCTTCCCTCTATCTATAAGTAGATGGGAGCTTTGAACAACAACTACAAAATATCTCAACCAATCTCTAGTTGTCTGATCGACTAACTGTATCAACGTGCGATGACTCTGTGGCCCCTAATGATTATAACAAATTGATTGTTTCTTTAAAATACAACAAAGTACAAAATACAGAACATGGGAAAACTGAATAATGACCCTCGAAAAATATCTCCATGCTGATTCTTGTGATCGCCTTTGATCATGCCACACCTTTTCCATGATGTTCCTCCTCTGTTACTCGACAAGTTCACCTGCCACTTTCACCTTAACTACTTGAATTTCCCCCTCTCTGGAGCTGGGAGCGGTCAAATGTTGATTGCTTGCCATAATACATAAACATAGATTGACCTAGAAGTCTTTCATTGTATGACTGTGTGGAGATCCATGTTGAGATATTAATTCTCAGGTGACTTGCACACTGATTCCTGAGTCCCATACCTCCATTTAACTCATTGAAGATGTGCACACGAAGCAATCAAATTCATTTATACTGCCAATGTTGACCTTGATTTCTTGTTACAGAGGCTTCCACAAGATTAGCCCTTTTCAATTACCAACTCCTATGTGCCTTCATTCAATACCATAGCTGCCGACCCATATGCCTTTAAAGCTCTGTACTTCCTTATTAGAGTGGTTCCATATCACAAACTTCACAATGGTGCAGTATTTAAATCTGCCGATTTCCAACCTTCGATATGAGAAGCCCCTTCTGCTTAGCTCTTCCCACATTTCTAACCATAGGACTGAGGACCGTGACCTACCGCTTAGCCTTGAGGCGCTATAAGGCTTTTGTTCCTAGTGGGGGCTACTTTTCCTTTGTTAAGTGCTTAGCACCCGAGGTTCTTTAACTTCCTCTTGACCATGCGCTAGCCAAATATCAGAGCCCCTCTCATCAGAAGTTTATAATCGAAGGATTGACATGGGAGTTGCGATATTTCACACTTCCGATATTCCAATAGCTCTTTATGCTCAACCCCATCCTTTACACCTTTGATTTTGCGATGGAATCCTTTGTTAATATTTATTAGAGTCCCTCAATGGTTTTTACACTATCGACACATTACCCATGTCGAAACTTTTAAAAGGTTTTCACCTTCAAAATTTCTGATCCTCTGATTTCCAATGTTGCGATATTGCGATGCGATGATCTCCTCCAGGCTCCGATACTACCTACTCTGATCCATTGGACCTCCAACATGCAGACCTCCAATATGCAATACTCTGATGTTGCGATCATCAATATTATGGTGCTCTGATGTTACGATCGTCAATATTCTGGTCCTCTGATATGCGATCATCGATATTCTTTCCTTCCTGAGGCTTTAATCCTTGAAACTTCAACATACCATATATTTTGATCCAGGGGTCCCTTTTTGGACTTCCACATGTCATTGGAAAGCTTTTTTAGAAAACTTTCTATTGGAGAGGGTTCGATGTAGGCATTGAGTCCTTCTATGGCTTGGAAGATGACTACAAGCTTCTCTTATGTTTTGCATTCTTTTGACATCATTTGGCACCATTCGAACAATTTTGCAGTAAGTGATAACAAGATGTAGACATAATTAAATAAATAAATAAAAACTATAGTAATTTTAAGATTGTACATCTAAGCAATTAAAATTAACAAATCTCATTACAATGTAGACATAATTAAATAAATAAATAAAAACTATAGTAATTTTAAGATTGTACATCTAAGCAATTAAATAACACAATTCTAATAGCATGACATATAAAAGTGGAAATCTTATTAATAAACTCATTATTAGAATTATTTTTAAATTAATTTATCAAACATAATTAATTAAAATAATAAAGAGGAAAAAAAAACTAATATTTAAATAATTAAATAAACATTATAATAATAACACTTATCATTAAGTAATTTAATCAATTATTAAATAAAGCCGACTAAGATAAATCATAAAAATTTTAAGTTTCTCTTTCAAAGATCTATTTATAGCTCTATTATTCACACGACTCTCTTCTCAAAATACACTGATCATTGCCCTGATGATGGACTCACCTAGCCAGTCCGAAACGTTGGTTTCACAAAATAGCGCACAGGTTTTCCACGAGCATTACAAGATGTATCTCCCCCATGATTTTGCAAACTTTCAACCATAAATATATTTCAACTCTCCTATCTAGTATCTATGCTACATAAGAACATAGAATCATTTTTACTTTCTAAAGCTGAACTTACGTTAGCTTATACTTTGTAGGTTTATGTCTTTGTCCTTATCCTCTTTTCCAAGTATTCTGCTGAAATTATGCTAGAATTACCATATCGGATAGTTCTATATCAGACGTATACACTTTGACAAGACTTAATCTGACCTAATTTCTATTGTTTTTATATGTTAACAATATACAAACTCCATGTTCCAAACATTGCAACATTTGTAAATACCAAATGGCAACAAAAACTTACAGGACATCTACTTAGAAAAAATAAAATGCATAAATTTTACCAAAATTGATTTGAATGTTATTAAATACTTTTAAATACAAATGAAAATTTGAAATTGGAGCAAGCTAACGGGTCGAAAAAACACCCTTTTGGTTTTGCGACCCCTCCCCACCAGCGAGGACCTTCCACGACCCTCCACGACCCTCCACGATGTGGGTCCCATCCATCCCCAACATAAACGAAACAACTTCATTGGTGTTAATGTTCATTTCCTCACTCGCCGTCCGCATTGACGTTTCCGTTAGCTTACTGCAGATACTTGTTTTCAGGCCAACTTTCCAAAGTGACAAGTCACATCTGTGTTCATCAATGGCCACCCGTGAGTTGTATACGAAATGAGGGAGAATAATTTGAAATTTGAATTAGCAAATTTATGGGGGAGTAAATGGAGCGTATAGTTGAATTTTTGACAAATCTTTCATGCATGGGAGGGAAAACATAGAATTTTGGGAGAATTTTGTCACCGAGTCTGGAAGCTCCATTCTTATTTTCATTCCGTTGAGCGGAATTTAGGAGCTCGAAATTCCATTCATTCTGTTGAGCTTATTCAAAATTTTTCTCACCATTTTCATTTTCAGGAATGGAGTCCTTCAGGAATGAAATAACTCGGCTACCATTCTCATGCAATACGAATCAAGCATTTTCATGGTTCTCGCCTCCCATTTTCAGGAACTTGTCAGAGTAGGCACGTGTTGATTTTTTGCCATTTTCAGAGAGTAAGCTAATGGGAGTAAGCTGACCAGTCGAGAGAGGAAACTCAATTTCCATCGGAGTAAGCTGACCAGTTCAGAAAGGAAACCCAATTTCCATTGGAGTAAGCTAACATGTGTAGAATTTAAGATGTTTTGCCACTGATCATGTTCCCCGGAAGCCCCAAAGCGTTTTCCTACTGTTTTTAGCAATTTGCCAAGTGCATTTCTCCTTTGCCAAGTGAGACAGGGTTATCATTTGCTAAGGTAACGTTATTGTTTTTTTACAAAATATATGCATTTTATACAAATTATCTACAATTATCTACATTATTTTTGCTCCGAGATGTTGTTCCAGGGTGTTGCTGCAATAGTGACAAGCGAGTTGCCGCAACGGTGACCAATGAGTTACCGCAATAGTGACTAGTGAGTTGCTGCTACAACACTTATCTAGGTTGCTATTGCAACAACTCACTGGTAACTGTTGCGACAACTTCTTTGCCACCATTGTTTGTAATTTGTTGGAAATTTTTGTTTGTAATTTTATTATTAAACACAAAATTACAATACAACAAATTCAATTCGAAATCATATAGGTAATTTTTTTTTTTTTTTTTTTTTAATGTTAATTGAGCCATGTAAATGTTTGCAAACACAGACTTACACCATTTCAACATTGTCCCCATGCTGGGCATCACACCTTGACTCAATTATTATTAGCTTTTAACTAAATTTTATAATTACAATAAGATAGTAGTCATAAATTTATCAAATGAGGTGTCACAAGCCCTAAACTAAACAAGATGACATGTCCATGTGGATTGCATCATGCAATAAACATGGTTTTGGATGAAGTTTAGAATGGGAGATATTTTTGCATATGCCTTCCATTTGATTCTTAGATGGTATGATTTGACCATTAATCCCATCACATGAACCATCATACCTCAAAAAGTGGCATATCTTTAAATGGTTCATTCATTAAGCAAAAAATTATGCATAGAGGAATAAAGAATGGTGGGCTTCATGAATTATTTGCTATTACTTCCAAGTTTGTTTCATCTAGGTTACTTTAAATTTATTGTTGGTTTATTCCTTTTCATTGTCTTGTCATCTATTTTGGCTCAACATCAAACTTGGTTAGGAAATTCCAAACTGAAATTAGGGAAATTTGTAACAACCCTGGTTAAAAGTTCATGTAAAATATATATATATATATATAATAACATGGTCATGTGACACATATTCCAAGAAGAATGGTGGGAAAAACATCCTAGTGGGTGTTCATTTCAGTTATTGTGGCTAAGGAAATTGGTAAAGGCAATGACAAATGCTTTGGAAAGGCAAAATGGCATTTTGGCACATTTATTTATGAAAATAAGGGAAATTAGGAGAAAAGGAAGGTGAAATCTCACAAGTTGCATGTGGGGAGGATAATGAAGGGAAATAATGGAAATTGAAGAAAATATAGGCCTCATTGATAAAAAGACTTCTGAGGATCAGTGGGAAGGCTTGGTTAGTGCAGACTTTTGTCAATTCAGTTTTGGAGCTCTCTCTCTATTCTCTCTCTCTCTCATACTCTTGGTCACTTAGAGCTTTCTTGGAGCACTCTTGTAGGAGTGTGGCATACTTGGAGTTTGGATGAAGAAGGCAAAGGAAGAGCAGGAAAGCGCAAGAGGACATTAGGATAAAAAACTGCAACGAGTTTTTCTTGCAGGTACCGAGTTGCATGTATGTTTTCCTCACTAGTTTTGGTATGCATGGCATATGCATGTGGTTTATTGGTCATGATTTTTCATTGGCATGGAGGATTTCCTGGATTGACAATGGATTTTCCTAGCCTTATCATTTCTTGCATAGCCATGGTGTTGTGGGTTCATTATTATTTTTTCTCTGGTTGGTTCTCATGTTTCCTTTAGCTTGGGTTAAGTTAATAGTCCTAGAAGCCTTGGTTGGAACAAAATCATTGGAGACCTAGAAGGTTTTGGTAGAGACCAATCTAGTGATGCTTTTGTGATGTCTGACCATGAGGTGGAATCACTATTTGATGGGTTGAGGTGGTTTGGCCTCTGGAATCCCTAGATGGTTTGATTGATGTGTTTTATGAGATCCCACATTCATGGTTGGAATATGTCACAAGGGCAATTGGATGAAGAGATACATGGCTCAACCAATCTACGATTGGGTGGAACGTGGCAGTCCCATACTGGGTTGGATTTTGAATCATTAATATGAGGTTATCTCTCCTTGTTAATTCATGAGTATTATACTGGCTTATATGTGGATTATATGGCAGTTGTTTCCTTGCTATTTCTGTTGTTATTATGTTGGTTATGAACATGTATCATGGCAGTGGATATGTATGGATCTCATCATGTTTTTACTTGTAATTGAATGAACAATGTATCTATGGCCTAATAGATGAAAATTCATTTAAAGTGATAAGGAAACCATGCCTCATAGCGAATCTCAGATAAGTATGAGACCCCTATGCTCAGATATGTTATTTAAACCTGTATATTACATATTTGTGACATGTTTGACGAAATGCATGTCATGGATAGTAGGGGTCCAGTCAAGTACTTTTTTAAGTAATTGCATTTGTTTCCTTATTCTGTTGTTAGCTTTTGGTTTTGAAAGTGTCATGGAGTTCTGGGCAGTGACCTGGGCTGTGGACCTGAAAAAGTGGTTAAAACCCTGGAGACACAGGCACAACATTGGGGAAAAAATGTCCCTGGACACATGCATACCCATGCTATGGGAGCTTTTGGAACCTCTTGGATGCATGCTTGTCCATATCAAGGGAGAGTCCGAGGGATTAGTGGTCTAAAACTTCAGTTGGTCTCAAGGGTTGGTTACTTAAGTAGTTGGGTTAGCTCCTATGAGTTTTGTTGCTGATGTGGAAGGTATGTGTGATGTGTTTCCATCGATTCCACTTCCTTAAGGTCACCTAGGAGGTTGAATCCCATTATAGTAGCCTCTCATCACATATTTATCCTGGTTGGTCAGTTACTTGGGTAGATGTGGGAGGAGGGTGTTATAGAGTGGTGTCAGAGCATGGTTCACCCCTCCAACTGGATGGGCAGTGTGTTGGTCATGCATTCATATTAGTTGCATATGTGTTCCTTATGCTTGTAGTCCATGTGTTTGTTGCATTTGCATGATGTTGATCATAGTTGTAGTAATGCTGCCATGTGAAGGTTGATGATCTTGTTGTTGGGATGCTTTAGTCATGAATGCATATCGGTTGTATATGCATTTGTTATGCGTATCCGTGTCCATATGTTATTATGCATGCATTGTCATGGTTATAGTTATGCATGTATAGTAGGTCAAACATGCATTGTGAGGTCATTGTATGCAGTTTAGGTCATCATGATGTTGTTGGTTGTTATGATGCTGATGTGTTGGCTGAGATATGTTAAAAAATTATATATTATAGAGCAATGGAACATATAAAATATATTGCAGAAATATAAACACAGAAAACATATAACACAAGAGAGACACAGATATACGTGGTTCACCCAATTTGGGCTACGTCCACAGAAACAACCAGTCCTTCCTTTTATATTATCCAGCAAACTGAAGAGATACAACCTACAAGAGATCTGTTGTAATTCCCTCTTCACTCTCACACAATATCCTCTCTCTTTCTCACTCAGAATACAGATCTACATAGCTGCAATACAATTCCCTCATATATAGCGAGGGGTTTCCTTCTAGGGAAAAAACCCTAAATTAAATATAACTTCTACCGTCAGATCTCCGCCTAATGAACGACCCAGATTGACTATGAAATTACAACATTTTACAAGGCAATTTTACATTTATTTTTAGCTTCGGGGACACTTTCGCCCCCCTTGGACCCCCTTTGTAGTGCAAATATTACGAATTGCGAATTAGGGTCGAATGTGGTGATACCTATAAATAAAGAAGATAATCAGGCTCCACACCCAACAATCTCCCACTTGGAGACTGCTTATAGCAACTCCACCACTGCTTCAATTGCTGGACAATGACTCCACTTTGGACCTGGCTATTTCTCATCTTCTTCATCATATTTCAAGACCAATTAAAACTGAGCAGAATCTCAATTTCTCCCTGGTTACAACTTTTGTTAACATATCTGCAGGATTTTGTCTTGTGTGTATCTTTTCCAGCTTCAACTGTCCATCTTCCAATACTGATTGTATGAAATGGTACTTGAGCTGTATATGTTTAGTCTTGGAATGAAATGAGGAGTTCTTTGTAAGATGTATGGCACTTTGGCTATCACTATATAACCTACCCAACTCCTGCTTCTTACCTAATTCATCCAGAAACCTTTGTAACCAAATCATTTCTTTACTAGCCTATGTAGCAACAACATACTCTACTTCTGTTGTTGAGAGTGCAACAACACTTTATAGTTTTGAAACCCAACTAACAGCTATTCCACCTATAGTAAACACATACCCTGTTGTGCTCGTCCTGTTATCTCTATCGCCCACCATATCTGCATCAACATATCCCTATAGAGCAATGTTTGAACCACTAAATCATAATGCTTGATTTGTGGTACCTCTCAAATACCTGAGAATCCACTTCAACACCATCCAATGTTCTTTTCCTGGATTGTTCATCTACCTGCTTACAATTCCCACTGCATGTGCAATAATCAGGCTTTGTGTAGACCATTGCATACATTAAGCTTCCAACTGCTGATGCATATGGAACTTTAGAAATATAAGCCATTTCTTCCTGAGTCTTGGACACACCTCCTTAGTTTGAAATGGCTAGCCAAAGGTATACTAACTGGTTTTGCATTCTGCATATTAAATCTTTTCAACACCTTTTCTATGTACTCACTCTGAGACAATGTTAATTTTAGATTCTTCCTGTCTCTAGTTATTCTCATACCAAGGATTTGTTTTGCAACACCCAAATCCTCATTGCAATGAGTTTGCTAGTTTTCTTTTGAGCACATTTATTTCCAGCATTTTAGAACCTACAACAAGCATGTCATCTACATACAATAACAATATAATATAGTTGCCATAATTTTTCCTTTTGAGATAAACACAATGATTAGAGTAACATCTAGTATTAACTTGTTCAGACATAAACCTGTCAAATTTTAGATACCACTGCCTTGGAACCTATTTTAAGCCATACAAGCTCTTCTTCAACCTGCACACTAGTTTCTCCTTCCCTTTTACCTCATATCCTTGTGGCTGCTGCATATATATCTCTTCCTCCAAATCCCCATGGAGAAAGGTTGTCTTTACATCTAAATTCTCAAGATGTAAATTTTCAGCTGCTACAAGACTTAAAATAGTTCTGATTGAAGTCATTTTAACAACAAGAGAATATATCTCAGCAAAATATATACCCTTTTTCTGTGCAAACCGCTTCACCACAAGTCTAGCTTTATACCTTTTTCTACCTCCATCTTCTTCCTTCAACCTGTAAACCCATTTATTCTGCAATGTTGTTTTACCTGCAAGCAACCTGACTAAGTCCCATGATTGGTTATGTACTAAGGAGTCCATCTCTTTTTCATGGCTTGCTCCCACTTCTTCTTGGTTTCTACCTGAATTGCTTCTTCATAACATTTTGGTTCACCAGAATCAGTCAACAATACATAATATAATGAAGGAGAGTATCGTTCAGGGGGTCTACTTATCTTGGTAGATATTCTAACACCACTTTTAGGTGTTTGAGGTGATTGTTGTTGTTGTGGTTGATGTTGTTGTTCTGGTTGTTGATCATTATGCTTTTCAGGAACATCACTTTTTTTGTGATCTCATCAAGCACAATGTATTCTTTGTTTTCTTTTTCCTGTTTCTTTTCCTGCATCTGATCCTTATACAAAACCTTTTCATTGAATATGACATCTTTGCTCCTAATGATTTTGTGTTTTTCATAATCATAAAAGCGATAATCAAAATCATTAACACCATATCCAATAAAGGTACATTTCTTTGATTTTGCCTCAAGATTTGTTCTATTTTATTTATTAATGTGGATAAAGGCTTCATAACCAAAAGTATTTAAAAATGAGTAGTTTACCTTTTTACCTGTCCATGCCTCCTCTGGAATACCACCATCCAAGGAACTTTAAGGTCCTCTGTTTATTAGATAAACAACAATATCTACAACATCTACCCAAATTTGTAAAGGAAATCTTGCATGCAATCTCATGCACCTTGCACACTCCATGATTGTCCTGTTCATCCTTTCTGACATACCATTTTCTTGTGGTGTTCCTGGAACTGTCTTCTCTATGTGAATTCCATTATTTGAACAATACCTATCAAACTCTTTGCTGCAATATTCACCTCCATTATCTGATCTGAGACACTTCAATCTTTTTCCTATCTCATTTTCAACTAAAGCTTTCCATTTCTTGAAAGTATCAAATACATCAGATTTATTTCAAATACAATAAATCTAGGTTTTTCTGGTTGCATCATTAATAAAAGTAATATAATAATGAGAGTCACCGAGAGATGATACCTGAGCAGGTCCCCATACATTTGTATGCACAAGCTCTATTTTTTCGCTCTTCTTTTCTTTCCAAACTCTAAGGAATCTGACTCTCTCCTGTTTTCCATAAACACAATTCTCACATAATTTCTTGAGTGAAGAATTTGCATCCCCTTCTCACTTATGTGCCCAAGCCTATGATGCTACATGCAATATCTTCTCCTGTAGAGGTTAAATCATTAACAAAATTAGAAATACCATTGCATAAATACAATGTACCAACCTTTTCTCGTTTTTCTATTACCAGGGCTCCTTTAGTGACCTTACATGTTTTATCTATAAACGTAGTCACACAGCCTTCACCTCCCAACTACCCTATTGAAATCAAATATTTCTTCAGATCTGGAACATGTCTTACCTCCTTCAATAGCCATTGATTTCCATTCTGTTGTTTTATGAAAACTATACCCATTCCAATTATTTTACAAGTTTTATCATCACCCAATTGAACCTGTCCAAAATCTCCTTAAACATAATCATGAAAATGTTTCCCATCAGGTGTGGCATGGAATGAGGCCCCTGAATCTACCACCCAGACATCAATAATATTTTCTAATGAAAGAATCAAAGCATCTTGCAACACATCACCTGTCACATTTGCTTCATGATTGTTTTCTTGCTACACATCTCATTCTTTTCCCTTCCGAGAGTTGCAGGCTTTCTTCAAGTGTCCTTTCTTTCCGCATTTCCATAACACTATCCCTGATTTGGACTTGGATCTACCTTTCCTTGACTTACTACAATATCTTGGGCTCTTTCCTCTTTCCATTTTTCTTCCCCTAGTCTCTGCAATCAAAGCATTACCTGATGTCTCACCGGAGATTTTCTGTCGCATTTCCTCGCTAAGGATTGCACCGACAACATCATAAAACTTTAAAGTACTAGATCCAGAGACATAGTTACTAAGGGCCATAACTAAACCATTCCAAATTTCTGGCAATGAGCAAAGAAATAACAGAGCCCTAACTTCATCATCAAAAGTTACCCCTATAGAACTTAACTGTCTAGTAATTATATTAAATTCATTTAAATGATCAACAATAGATCCACCTTCTGACATATTCATATTAAATAAATTCTTCATAAGAAATACCTTATTTTAGGCCGAGGGTTTTTCATATAGTTTGGCCAATGCCAACATTAAACCCTCTGTTGTCGTTTCCTTTGAAATATTAAAGGCTACTGACACTGCTAGGCACAACCGTATTGTTCCAAGTGCCTTTCTGTCGAGAATATCCCATTTTGTGTTTGTCATACTTGTCGATTTCTTTGCCTTTCCGCTCAATGATTGGTACAGATATTTCTGGTACAAATAATCTTCCATTTGCATCTTCCATAATTGGTAGTTTTGGACGTTAATTTTTTCGACCCTAAACCTACCATATTCTGCCATTGCTCCCACTCAAACCAGGAACACTTCTCTCCTACAAGTTTATCAGCCAAATAGACCTTCGGCTCTAATAC